>CAUYRH010079212.1:0-33695 GCA_963574655.1 Perodicticus potto
AAAAAAAAAAATAACGATTTTACTACTGACTCAGAAAAGAAATGGAACCATACTATCATTGCCTTAAAGCGTGGGGATTCCCTTGCAGTATCTTCAGGAGCCCTTGGGGCTCACAAACAACCCCGCATCAGCTCCCACCTGCGGGCACCTGGGGGCACATCTGGACTTAGGGGATTCTGTGGGTGACAGCCTCAAGGCGCCCAGCAGCAGATGAGTCTCTTGCTGTTTGTAGGTATTCGTTGCTATTGCTTGATATTTTGAGGAAGCAAAGGAAAAACGGAGGAAAAGGCCAATTACTTCCTCTTGAGTACATTTTGTTCCCCAGTTTACAAGGGGGTTGACCGCATTGCCCAGGTCTGGATTCTATCTACACAGCCCAGGGAACCAGAGGAGGCTGTGGGGGGAAGAAGGATGCAGGCAGGGCTGGGGGAGGGGCAGACATCCCCCAGTAACCAGAGTGTGAACTCCTGGCTGTGCCCTGCCCCCCTGCCTCCAAGAGCAGAGAGTTTAATGAAGATGGAAGAAGTTCAGAGAAGGGCGGCAGGAGCGATCCAGGAGACATGACTTACGGGAGGAGAGTTTAATTGGTTTAGCCTAAAAAGCCCATTACGCTCTCTGGTGGACACGGTAATGCTATAAATATCCACAAGGTGACAACAAGGGAGAGAGGATGGAATCTGTCTCGCTGGAGACGTCAAGACGGGAGGCTTGCAGAGATGTGGAGCTGGCTGAGAGCTCCAGCCCATTTCAGGGCTTGGAGACTTTTTAAAGTCAGAATCCTTTATTCAAATGAAAGCGTGCATGGAGCTCTGTTACCTGAAACAGCTGAGCTTCCCAAGGCACCTCTCTGCTCCACCCCTGCAGTTACCCTCAGGGCTCAGCTGGGAAACATCTAGATGCGATAGTACTCTGAGCCCCTAGTTCTGCTGTCTCCTGCCCGGGAGTGGCTGTGTCCAAGCAGAAGCTGGGAAGGGGGCACACACAAAGACAGGGGCGTGGGATGCAGCAGGAAGCAGGGCTGCTGGGTGGAAAGGGGTTTTGAATAAGGTCCTGTCAGCTATAAGACAGTCCCAGTCAAGCCCTGGGGAGAACTGAGCTCATTAAATCGTGACCTGTAGTTCCCTAACACAGAGGGGATCGGCTTCCAGCCTGTGCAGGTGGCAGGGCATTAGGGAGAAGGGAAAGGGGAGACATCCTCTGGGCCTGGGGACTGCGTGGGGGTGCGGAGAGTCCTGGACCCAGAGGTCTGAGCTCCAGTCTTAGCTCTCTATAAACCTGCTGTGTGACCATGAGTTGTCTGGCTCTCAGTTTCTGTATATGAAACATACAGTTGGATAAGAGTAGGGAGCACAACGGAGGCTTAAGCAAGTGGGCTCTCAGCTCAGATGGCCAGCACGTGAAAGCCTGGCTGGTCCTGGGAACACCACCTCACTCCCCCAGGCCTTGGCTTATTATGTGTAATCTGTGAAATGGGGGCAGCAGCTTCACATGACTATTGTCTAAAATAAAGTATCTGAGTAGGGTTTAGCAGAGTGCCTCGGGCATTTAATGCTGCCTCGGCTTGTTTTTATTGCATTATTAATTGGGTTTCAAGGTCATTTCCAGCTCAGTGCTGGGATAAGGATTTTCTACAGGAAAGGGAATGTGGCACATGCGAGACAGCAGGAAAGGGGACAGAGAATTAGAGCTGTCTTTGAGGGTGCCTAGTCACACCCCTCTGTGTGCATGTGTTCATTCATTCCCTTACCACACTTTTCTGGAGCATCTGTCTTTCCAGGCACTGAAAAGGTTTGGGGCTCCATGACTCCCAGGCCTGGTTCCTGCCCTCACAGAGCTTGTGACTGACAAAGCCCAGAGAGTTTAGTACTTTGGGGAAAGGAGGGAGTTTAGGGGCACAGAGAAATGGCTCGTAATGTGGCCTAGAAAGAGGTGACAGGAAGGGTTTCCCAGACGATGTGAGGGTTAGGTGGGGAGGTGATGGGCATGTAGGAGCTGGGCAGGGAAGGGGTGGTGAGGAGAAGGAGGAGGAAAGGAATGGCTGGGCATGAGCATTCTAGATAAGGTGGCGGCAGGTGTGAAGGCCCAGAGGCCCAGGGAGCAGCACACATGTGGGGACTCAAGTCTCTAAGGAGGGTGGAGACAGGAGACCAGAGAGGTGGCAGACCTCACAGGCCATGCTAAGGGGTGTGAGTTATATCTTGGAGGCAACAGGGAGCCACTGAGAAGTGGAGGTAGGGGGCAGTCACCCGCTGACGCTCTTTTGAGACTAAATTGGAGGGCAAGGCTGTGGCCAGGGGGCTGTTGAGTCTTCCAGGTGAAAGCATCAGTGTGAGCAGGACAGACTTGAGAGCTGTCACGGGGTAGAACAACACATCTTTTAGATGGAGTAGTTACAGGGGACTGGGAAGAGAGAGGAGCCCGAGCTTCCAGTCTGAGTAGCCTGCGGGATGCCTAGAGACAGGGAAGTTGTGGGATGAGGAATTGGGGCCAAGAACACAGTCCTTCCCTTTAAGTCCTAGAGGAGGTGTCCGGCCCCACTAGCGTTAGCTCTGCAAGGGGAGGGATGTGCATTCCTCCTCAGTGCTAGAAGGGAGACTGAGCCCTCGACAATGAGCCTTTGTGCTTCCGATCTGCACATTAGCACACTTCCTCCTGAAACAGCTTAATAAGGCCATTTTACAGATGAGAAAACTGAGGCCCATGATAGCAAATCAATTTACTTAAGGTTGCAGAGGCAGTTCCAGTCTTGCAGGGACTAGATTCTCAGGGTTCTAATTTCATTGTGATTCTCATGGTGAGAGGGGCTGACCCAGGAGCCGGTGCAAGGAATCTTGCTTAGGAGGACCTGCGAACAGCCTTTGGGCAGGTGATCCACAAATTCTCTAAAAACATATACAGAAAAATGTGTGCAGGTAGCTTGTGTTTTCCTCAGGTTCTCAGTGGAGGCCATGATCCTTCAACTCTAAGAACCTAGATACTGTTGAGAATTGACCCAGGGACGGCTGCTTCTCTTTGCAGTCTGGGGTGAGAGCAGAGGATGAGGAGAGAGCAGGTAGTCACAGGCCTGGGGCTCAGGGGAGGCTAGTGGTTCTTAGCTGTAACCAGGTGATAGCAGCATCATCCAGTGATCAGTGGTCCACAGATATGTACCGGGTGTGCAGGGGCTGGGGACACAAAGCAGAACAAGGGAGGTCCTCACCCTTGGGGGCTTACGGACCATTCTCTGCTCCCTCTCAGGCCTGGGGGCACTCAGTGAGGCAGGATCAGCACCCCCTCTCCCTCACCCTAACCTTGTAGTTTGTGGAGCAAAGTCCTAAAAGGACAAAAGCGGGGGATCGAATAAAAATGGGGCCTTGTTGTCCCACGCAGCTCCCTGGAGAAGGCAACCAGCTTCTATCCTATTCTGTTCCTCCCTGGCTCTGGGGTGTGTGTGTGCGCGCATACATGTGTACCCCAGACTCAGGGTTCTTAGGTCACAGGTGGGGCCAGAAGCCAGAGGACATTCCTAGAGGAGCTGCTTATACTGTTGACACAGGTTGGAGGCTGGGGACCTACCGGCCAGGGGCTTGGGGCGGGGTCAGTGTTTTCTGGTGTGGCTTGGGAAGGTGATAACAGGTGGGTGAGAGAAAGAGGGAGAAAGGAGTGTTGTCTGGCAGCAGAGACAGTCCCTGGGAGGCTGCCTGTGCTGACCAGTGGCCCCCTGGACCTTGTTCCCGCAGAGGTGAGAGCGGAGTGGGCCTTGACCACAGTCAAACCTCAGCTTCTGCACGTGCGTGTAGCACAGACATGGGCCAGTGCACTGGGGTAAGGCAGGACTGTCCCTGGCCTTCTTTCATGTGAATACCACTTTGCTACTAATATCTTCCCACGTAGCCAAGGAGGAAATGAGGCACAGAGAGGTCAGTTTACTCAAGCAGGCTCACACAGCCAAGGAACGGGTCAGCTGGGAATCTCTCACTCAGGGCTGTCCGGCACATGGTCTAGTTCTCATCTTGGTGTTTGTCCCCAAGGGTGGTGTTAAACTTGCTCCTCCCCCTTCCCCCTTTTCTTTCTCCCCACCCCCAACTCCTGCCCTGCACAGGCTCCCAGGGCCTCCAGAATCGGTCACTGGCTGTACCTGCTGTGGGTCTGCCCAGGGCAGTGGCTGCCACCACCGGCCCATTACCAGCCCTCTCCTGCCCTCTTATGGCCGCTCCCGAGCCAGGCTTCACTGTGAGGCGCCCAGCCCAGGGAAGCTGGGCTTGGCCATGACCCAGGCAAGGGTATCGCGGGCCCTAGATCCCGGTTGAGAGACAGAAGGCTCACATCTGCCCTGGAGGGAAGAGAACTGGGAGGATCCTTCCCCAAGGGTCCACTCTGGGGGTGACCCTTGAACCTTTTTCCACCAGAGTCACTCCGCTGCTCAGAAGCCCATTCTCTGCTCCCTGGAAATAAATAGACACGGAGGGATGAGGGGCCTGCTATGCTCTAGTCCCCTCCGTGCTTTTCCTCTCAATTTCCCTCACTCTGTGCTCCATTTAGCCCTCTGGCCTTGACAGTCCCCAGATCTCTGCTAGCTGCTTCCCTTTACCTGACCTGCCCCCACGACTTCACCAAACAGTGGGCATGTGTTATCTCTCTCCTCCCCCATCAGACACAATTAACATTGTCAGGGACATTGGGACACTTTTGAGAATAAAAGAGAGTTTTATTTTAAATACCTGGGGACGGTGGTATAAACCAGGCAAACCTAAGTCCTAAGCTGTGGGTGGTGGGGGACAGGCTAAGCCGCAGCCCCCACAACGCTCACCTCCAAGGACCCTGTAGGCTGCTTGCTCGGGTGCAGCGTGGCAACAAAGTCGGCAATGCCAAAGCCAGACCTGTCACTCTCTCCTGCCACTTCTGGCACTGTTGGCACAGGGAGCTGAGCCTCCTCCCGCTGGGGAGGCCACTGGACATATTAATGTCCTGGGCATGTCCTGGGGCTTCTTCCAAGAACTAGCACTCCAGCAGCTTCTCTGAGTGGCACAGCACTGTGAAGGTGATAAAGCCCCTTCATGGTGCCCCAGCTCACCAAAAGGCATCCGCAGGAGGTAGGCATCACGACTGCCATTTTATAGGCAGGGAAACTGAGGCTAGAAGACATTAGCTTGTCCCAAACCACACGGCTACTGAGTGGCCACATTGGGACCATGGGCCAGGTGTGTGGCCCGCTCCTCTTGCCATCCACAGTCCAGCATGCTCTGCTGGCCATGAGCCATGGCCGCACTGCGCGGGCTTAAGTGCTCTGAACGGGAAGCGGAGTTCGGCAGTGGGAGTTATAAATTATTTGCTAAAACCTCAGGCTAAGTACTAGGCAGCCTGTGGTTTTGACTAAGTGTAAATGCCTTCCCTCAAGTCTGTAAGCTGGGCTAGCTCAACCAGAAATTCACTTCTGGGATTCTGAAGATATGTATAACTTCGCTATTTGTGGAGCTGACATTGGTGAGCTCTTCCTTGGCATTTATAATAATTGTCAGTTAAAGGTTTGCATTCTTCTCCTCTGCAAGGGTCTTTCCCTGACCTTTTAGGTTAATCTTGTCTGTGACCCTCATTCAGGCTTGACGTGCAATAGGGAAGGGAATTAATATTAAGCAAGCACCTACTACGTGCAGAACACCTGCTCTCGGGCTCTTGTTAAACCCTTCCTGGGCCTGGAAGTGATCAAGCTCACGTTTTGGGTGGGAAGTGGAGTCTGTCACATGCTAGGGAGGGCGAGTATGGCTGATTGCTTTTCCCTTGCCTGTGGGACAAGGGCGGCGTATCCCAGGGAGTGGCTCTCAGAAGCCAGCAACATCCTGGGCAGGCATTAAAGCTACGTGTAATTGAGGCGAAGGTAGAAACTGTTCCAAGAAACCACGGACACTTGGGAGCATTAAAATCTGTTTCTGGAATTCCAAGGACAAAGATGTTGGAAAGCTGCTGACAAACACCTATTAAAGGGGCTTTAGAATTCAATTAAATCCAACAAACTTTTATTACCACCTACTATAAGCCAGGTGCTATGCCAGGTGCTTGGGAGGAGGGGGGGAGGGAAACAAAAAGGAATAAAGAAAGTCTCTGCCTTTATGGAACTTTCTGGACAGAGCCAGGAGCATTTGTGGCCTTACCACACTGAACAGCCCCTTGCCCCAGAGTTGGGCAAACAGAGAGTCCTCCAGGGATGGTCATCAAACACGTTTGGGAACCGGTGAGATCTGGAACCTTCTGTTGCATCTCACCCATATTAACATCCTCGAAGGCTGGAGAAGGGAGGACACTGGTTTAACTTTTTTCAGCCCAGAGTTTCCTGAATTTATTTGGTGATGGAGCAGTAGTATTCTCCAATACCCTCTTGGAATATGTTCTAATGTCCTTGGAATAGTCCATGGAACACATTTGTGGACAGTGGCCTGTGGGCAGCTCCTTGGGGGGCCACGGGGCTAATGAACAGTCACATCTTTTAGAATAAACTATAAGGTTCTACTGTTTGCGGCTGCTGGTATTTCTCACTCTTAGCTCTCTTTGATAGCTCTGGCTGCTTACTTAAAAGGATGTCTTTCAAAATTGGGGGATTACCCAAGCCTTTCAGGTTTTTAGCTAAAGGGACCCCTTGGGTTAGCACATGAATATGGTCACAACTTTCATCACATGCGAGAGCACAATTTCTAATGGGGAATGAAGCCACCTGAATTTTAATAGGGAAAATGCACTGGAAAATAACAGAGGAGGGGCCATTTGGCCTCTAGCTTGGGAGCTTTAGTCAACAGGGCTCTGCTTTCATCCCAACTGAGGTCACCCTGCTCACTGGCCAGACTCCAGGCGTTTATTTGCAGGATGAAAATGGGCGGCCACTGTTTACAGCATCACAACATCTAAGCCTTGGCCTTATAACTGTGGTCTCTTCTTGGAGGTGACACGTAGGCAGGACTATTTACCCAGCAGAGCCAGTGCAGGGAAGTGACTTAGATCCCCAGTACTGTGGCAAAATTAAATGCCTTCATGGGTGTGGTGGCATATTTCTTTGGTTGGGAAATAGCCTGGCACCGTGACTAAGAGGATGTGCTCTGGTGTCACATGGGCCTGGCCCTGCCTTGGGACTGTCACATAATTTTCCTGAGCCTTGGGCTCATCTGTAAGACTAGGATACTTCCTACCTGGGATTGTCTGGTGCTTGATGAATTTAAATGTCCCCTGGGATGTCCCTTTAGGATCTGATTGTCAAGAGCATGTGAAAATGCTTTATGAACTGTGCTGCAGCGTACAAACAGAAAGGATCCTAGCTAAACTTCGCCAGGCGTTCACTGTTTGCCGGGGTCAGTTCTAAATGAGTCATATACATTATCTCATTTAAGTCTTGTAACAATCCTACAAGAAGGTAGGATGCCACAACTGTCCCCATTTTACAGATGAAGAAACTGAGACTCAGAGAGGTTGAGTAACCTGGGGTTTCCTCCCAGGTTTATTTCTCTGCAGAGCCCCAGACTTCAGTTCTGTGATGGGGGAGGGAAGGCCTGCTCATTCTGAGTGAGTGTTGGGGGCTCCCCGTTCTTTCTGGGGAATTTTATGTTAGATGCCCCTAGAGATGAGTGGCCTTCTCCCTCTGGCCCCTTCAGGTTCCTGTCCCTCCCAGTCTCCAGGCGATGAGGTGGGTTGTAACAAAGGCTCTGCTGCTGGGATGTCACTACTAGCAATCTTATTTGTGGAGGGAGCCCTTTGTCTCATTTCCTCCTTATAACAACTCTGAGGGAAGGAAAACTAAACAGCTCATTTTGTAGTTGGAGAAACTGAGGCAGAGAAACACTTTGCAAAGTCATACAGCCAATAAGCTCCTGAGCTGAGAGCCAACTGCCCACCCGCTTCACACACACAAACACACACACACACACACACACACACACACACACACACGCACCAGCTCCGGAGCCTGCACTAAGCTTCTGCAGATGCTGGTGTTTACAGAGCCACAGAAAGGGCCAGGGATATGGGAGAGATGTGGTCCAGTTCCTGGGCCAGGACTGGAGCGGAAGAGGTGGACCCTTCGGGTATTTGTGTCTTATTATTTCTCATAAGTAAAGTAGGTCTTACTGTGCTGCTTTTGCAGATGAGGAAAGGCAGGCTGGAGAGTTTAGAGAGCCTCATCCAAGGCCGCCGCGCTAGGCAGGGGGCCAGGCCGCCTGGCTCAGAGCCCCCCTTGTCCTTCTACATCTGGTTCACCCTGAGGACTCCTTCTGCCCACTAAGGTTCTGGGCAATCCAGACACACCATGTCCTTCTCAGAGGGCACCGTGGGACCAGGTCTGTGCTCAAGGCTAATTGAGCCCCTGTCCTCAGCAGTCCAGACCCAAGGGCAGGTAGTAAGAGGAGAGGGGGAGCACGTTAATGGGGTTACCAGGTCACCTGTTGCACCCTGTGCTGGCCACGCCCGGTAGAGTCTCTGCAGTAACGCGGGTTTCTCTTTCCTCTTGGCCTCTGAATGGACATTTCCCCGTTCAGAAACCGTGACCCGCTCTTCTCCCAGAATCACACCCTCCTTCCTGGTACGTCATTACAGCACTTACGGCCCAGCAGAACTCAGGGCATAAGTGGGAGGCACAGTGACCAGAGCCGGCTGCAGGGATGCTCTGCTTGGAGGTGGGGTGTCTGCATGGCTGAGCCGGGAAGCAGGAGGAAGGCATCCATTTATTTACTTCTTCCTTTCACCACATTTTATTATATTCCTACTGTGTGTCAGACTCCTTGGCAAGTGCCAGTGTTAAGAACAAAGGTTTGGGGGCGCATGGCCTGAGTTCCATCCCTGGGCAAGTCACTCGCCCTCCCTGCACATCAGTATCCTCGTCCCTAGATGAAGACAGGCAGCACGCAGCTCGCTGGGCTGTCATGGGAATCAGACGAAGTTGTGTATATGAAATATTTTGTGCGGCACACGGCACATAGTCAGAGCTGAAAAAATGGTGGCTGTTAGTGCTGTTACCATCTCTGCCCTCGGGAGTTCACAGTCGGATGAGACACAGACATCAAAAGAAACAGATTATTCCCTAATGACTTGGGCCAGGAGGTGATGTCAGGTTGCACCGAGGAACGGTGTCAGAATGTCCTGCCTTTCTGCTCTCTATGAAATGTACCGAGGTCGCAATCTGCGTTTCGTTCCGGAGACGGGGTCTGGCCGCAAGCACTCCCTCTGCCCTGGCTGGTGGGTCCACCGCAGGGGTCCTCACCATTCTCTCCTGTTTGGTTTCACCTTCTGAAAGGAGAGAAAAACTGCTGGGGTTGGAAAGAGTAGCTGAGGCTCCTTTTCGATTCTGCACTGCAGGCAAGAGACAATGAGATGGAAAATCCAAATGGCCAATGAATATCTAAGAGCACGTTTAACAGCCTTGATGACGAGCAGCACATGAAATGATGATCCCCAGGCATGCGGCAAGCATTTCCGAAGCAACAGAGCAGAAAGGGATTAGTGGGTGAGGTCAGGGACCCTCACTCCCCAGCCTAGTGGAATTTCTTGGGGGAGGGGATGCGGTTGGCAGGGGGCTCTGCTAAGTGGAAGAATCACCCAGAGGCAGAACTCTGTCCTCAACTGTCACCTCCTTTATTGTACGTATGACCTTAAGGACAATATTTCCCTAGGGGCAAATGGGACTAGACTTTCCAGGCGCCCCAGAAATTCTTAGCTTTGATCAAACCTGTGATCATCTTATTCCCTGATCATAACTGTGGAAAATAAACAATCCAGTTTTTTCTTTAGTATTGTCAGCTCTGTACCCAAAGGATCATCTCAGGGAGATACCTTTGGAAAGATTTTTAAATTTGTATTTTTTTATGTATTTATTTTGAGACATAGTCTTGCTCTGTCACCCAGGCTAGAGTGCAGTGGTTTCACCTTCGCTCACTGCAACCTCAAACTCCTAGGCTCAAGAAATCCTCCTGCCTCAGCTGCCCAAGTAGCTAGGACTATAGGAACCCAACCATGCCTGGGTAAGTTTCCTACTTTTTTATAGAGACAGGGTCTCGCCCTTGCTTAGGGTGGTCTCCAACTCTTGGCCTCAAGCATTCGTCCTGCCTTAGCCTCACAAAGTGCTAAAATTATAGGCAGGAAGCACAGTGCCTGGCCAGAACATTAAAAAAAAAATGATATATCATTTGTCTGTACAGAAAATCTTCTAGGAGGTCAGGTATACTGGTGTTAGGATAAAATGGGACTTAAGATAAATGTGACACTGAGGTTTGCCTACTGGTGGGACTGTTCCTAGGGAAACTGATCCAGGTGTGATCTAGATGCCACAATGATGTTAAGACTATGGGCAAGAGTCAGACTGAGGAAGAGGGGTGCTATAGTGGAGGATACATGGGTGAACTAGCCTAGTCCCAGGTGGGAAGAATTCCCACTGGAGTGATCTTGTCTTGGTGGGTGTAATGGGCTGAATGTGGAGCTATGTCCATCTATCCCCCTGAACCTGAATGTGATCTTATTTGGAAAAGTGTCTTTGTAGATGTGATCAAATTAAGGGCCTCTGGGTGAGATCATCCTGGATTATCTGGGTGGGCTCTAAATCCTTATCCAACATAGAAGAGAGTCATGTTTGGGATGATGCAATCACAAGCCAGGAACTCTGGGGGCCACGGGAGCAGGAGAGGTGAGAGGGGATTTCCCCTAGAGCCTCAGAGGGAACGCAGCCCTGGGCACACCTCGGCTTTGACCTAGTGATACTGATTTTGGATTCGTGACCTCCAGAACCATGAGACAATAAGTTTTGTGGTTTTAAGACCCCATGTTTGTGTTCCTTTGTTATGCAGCCCTGAAAGATGGATCTGGTGGGTATAGAATTAAGTGGTGAAAGCAGTATTTGAAAACTGTACCCATCACAATTGTGGCTCACAAATAGACAGGAACTTTCGAGATAGTGGCCCAGGCTGGGCGAGAAGGAGGGGACCAGAGGCCCACAGCCTCTTAACCTCATCCTTCCTTGGGCAGCACAAGTTCAGGCCAAAGACAACATCCCCCTGGGTGACCTGGGTGTACACCACCCTGGGTGACACGGATGGTCAGTGGGTGATTCTGACCTTGATTCCTGCTTCTCCACCCTTCTGATTATGTCCATTGGCTTGTCATGGCAACCAGGAAGAGATTTGCTAAGGTGACCTAGAAACGCATGAGATTCTGAGCGGTGGAGACATCATCTCAGCAGCAGCCAAGGCACACTGGAGTCTAGTGCGTTAACCATGTGCCAGTGGCTACAGGGCTCTACCATAGGCTGGTGGCTCTCGGGAGCTGCCCACATCCCCGGGCACTTCTGACACCAAAGCCCCGTGTCGGGCAGCTCATCCACTGGATTCACAGCTGCCCAGTCTTCTCTTCCCTAAGTCTTAATTTCTTTCTCAAATCTTTGGTGCACTCTGCTCTGTGACTGCCGGGCAGCCTTAGGAGATAACAGTGTGAAGGAAGCAGCAGCAAACAAATGCCTGGGAGAAATTCACACACAGCCGATCTCAGCTTGGATCTCAGCTTTTTTTTTCCTTTCACCTAGGACACGTGTGTTTGCGGTTGTGATATTATGTTTCACACATTACTATAGTCATATTTTCTGCTAGTAAAATTGTTTCTGGCTCATATAATGGGATTAAATATATCAGTATTTCATGGCGTTCCGCAAAAAGCCCCATAACTTCCAGGTGCTCAGCCACATGGACAAGTTTGAGAACCACTGATCTATAATAAAGGGTAAAAACATTGAGCACATAAGTAAGCAGGATGCCTGAAAGAAGCCATTTGTCACTAATCGGTCAGCATTCTGGGAGGTGGTAACTGTCCATGTGTATGGGCAAACTGATAAGTAGAAGTTACTTAAATTTTTTAAGAGTATTTGATTACACTTCATGTCTGCTAGACTAGAAATGAAACACTGCTGAAGACTTCTTTTGGCCTCTGGTGCCAAACCAGAAAATCAGCCTCATTACTGCATGAGGCAAACATAGACTCATTACTTCATGACCACAGTTTGATTTGTCTGCCCCGGCTTGTCTGTGCAGATGGGTGCTGGATGTATAAAACCCACTTCACAGATGCTAGTCCCAGGCCCCAGGGGACACTGGGTCCACCTCTCAACCAGTCGACTCCTGAATCACCTTCCGTCTTCCAGACCTGACTTGTATCCCACTGAGCTGTCAGATGAAACTTACGGAGGCGTCCTAGAGTCCCTGCAAACTATTCTCTGCAGTCACACAGGAAGACATTCTTCAAAGGCCAAGAAGCTTGGATGTCAGCTGCCTGCCAGAGACATTGTTCTGCCTCTCAACTCAGCAATGGACCAGCCACAGCTGGAGTGTAGAATGCAACTTGGTGACTAGACATTCCCAAATCAGAGTAATTCAGAGAAGTTTGCTGAAGACGAAGGGGGTGGTAATTTGGGCGAAGAAGGCAGAGAAATAAAAACAAAACTCATACAGTAATAATAATGATATAATAAACCTCTTTTAATATAATAATAATAATATAGTAATATCCTAAGATGAAGATGACATAGAAGAAAATAGTTAAGAAAAAGCCAGTAAGCAAGGGATACACTTTACACCTGGAAAGGGTGAAATGTCACAAGGGTGACATCAAACAACAAGAAATGCTTCTTTGTAAAATGGAGTACATCACAAGAAAGCATATACAGAAAACTTCACTAGGAAAAAAAAAGATTTATAAAACACTTCTTTGATGGATCTACACTGGCTCTTGAAGAAAATCATAAGTTTAAGGGAATTTGTTTATTTAGTAATAATTTATTCAGTCCCTGTCGTGTGTCAGGCACTGGGTTAGGTCCTGTGGAAACGGCTGTTCAGCAGACAGACCCTGTCTTGTCCTTTAAGGAATGGACTCTTTGGTGGGGAATACCAGTGAGAATGGTGGCAATTACAATATCCCTACAGGCTCAGGATTTGAAGAGAGAGAGGAGCATCTCCCCACTGCGGGGGAGAAGGGGGAGAAGGAACCCTGGCTTCCTGGGCCCTGGGCAGTGGCTCTCACACACCAGGCCCCCACAGACGAGATGCCAGGAGCATGGAGAGTTTTGAAAGCAATTTAATGACTGGGTCCATTTATAATGCAGCTCCTGCAGCCCCAGAAACTCAGACAACGGGCGCTATGATGGAGTCTACCCTAGTATAAATATTTGATCTCCTAAAACAATATTACCGTA
This sequence comes from Perodicticus potto, assembly GCA_963574655.1. NCBI lineage: Eukaryota > Metazoa > Chordata > Mammalia > Primates > Lorisidae > Perodicticus > Perodicticus potto. Next base: position 13,181 of record CAUYRH010079212.1, read on the forward strand.
AATATTATTTGCTGCCCTGAAAAGCATCAAGCTCGTAGCTTTATATTCCCCCATTAGGAGCCTAATGAAGAGGATTTCAAAGTGAGCTCTCTGGGGACAGGGATTACGGGCAGGCTCCACGGGAGGCTCTGGGTGGGAGAGAGCGTGAGAGTGGACCAGGGGGTGCTGGACCTCCGGAGGGGGACAGGCAGTCTGAGAGCCAGGAGTGCTGTGGATGTAGATGGAGGAGTCTGTGCTGGGGCTCCTGGGTGTGGGGTGGGGAGACTGCACTTTATCCTGGTTCCAGAGAGGTGGTAAAGCATCCAGGTGAGAAGTTTCCGACTGGAGTTAGCTCTGCTTCTTATTTGCTGGGTGGCCTTTGGCTCCAGACAAGGTCACCTCATCTGCAAAATATGATAACACTGGGCCCTACCATCTAGGGTGGATGCTGGGAGAAGGTGTATACTTACAGCGCAGCTTAATAGCCCCCAGGGAGCCCCACTCCCATGTCTGCTGATGTGTCAGCTGCTAATTGACACCCACACCCTGCAGGCTAAAACCCAGCCCCCCAGCATGACCCACAGGTCCATGCTGACCTCTTTGCTGCTGAGACAGGGCCTGGGAGCCAGCAGACGGCTCCTCTGCCGCCCACTCTGTAGGGACCAGCCACTGTCTCTGGCCAACTTCTTCCACCGTGCTTTACTGATGCTGCTTCTTCCGTGGACCCTCAGGCATCTCTGCCACCTCTTCTCTGGGCTCCCTCTGGGCCTGACCCTATGACAGCGTTGTGAGTGTCTGGCAGGCAAGGCTGGATGGAGCCTTTCTGCCTCCAGGCCTGGCAGAGACGCTCAGTGACTATTGAAGGAATCACAGAGACCGTCAGTCGCTAAGGGACTTTCATACCTGATATGCTGTTTGTTCCACAGACGTCCCTGGGAACTTTGTGATGCTTCTCAAAAGCTCAGGGAAGCGAGGTGACCTGTCCAGAGTCACTCAGCAAGTTAGGAGGGTGATGCAGCTGGGATACTTCCATACCCCGGCCCCGACGACTCTGAGTGATTACAGAGTGCTCTGGGCTCCAGGCTGTCTGAGTTTTTCTAATTCTGGCTGATGTGAGAGCTAAGGGATTCTATAGAATTGTTACTCCTGGGTCTCCTGCCGCTCCAGGTCCCGGGGCCTGGGGAGGGAGTGGAGTGTAGGAGGAGCTCTTCTTGAAGCTGGAGACCTTGGTGAGCTCCTGGAGTCACTGGGTCCTGTGACAATTTCTTGAACTTCCCGAGTCATTCCCCTTTGAGAGATTCTAGTTCCACTTACAGACAAGGAAACTGAGGCACAAAGTAGTTGGGTCACCTGCTCAAGATCACACAAGGAACTCAAGCTCTGAACCACTGCTCATTCCCCTAGGTCTTTGACACAGAGATCATGCCAGGGCCTAAAACAAATCCAGCCCCCAGGATGGCTGGCGCTGATGATTTAAAGCACCTGGCAGTGCTTAATCTTCCTGCTGGGCTCCCTCATTTTAGAAAATGTTGAGATTTAAGAGCTCGTAAAACTGAGCTACAACAGTGCTTTGCCAAGAGCTCTGCATGGGACTCTCCGTCCTGGGCTATGCTGGCCCCACGGTCTTGTCCCCGTTCACCCTAGGAGAGTTCTGCAGTCGGTTACAGCTGCCGGGCTCCTCGGACCCTCGAGACGCTGATCATGTTGTCTGTGTCCTTGCCAGGGCTAGAATAATGTGCACCGTGGCAATGTGCATGGTGACTGACTGGGTTTGTAAATTGTTAGGATTCTGGCGGCAGCAGCAGTAGCAACTCGAGCATCAGGGTGCAGCCTGGTCGCAAAAGCAAACGAGCATAGATGAACCTCTCTCTGCACAGGCCGTCTTCGTGTGGCTGCAGACGCCGGGGAAGCAGCTCTGTGGGCATCCACAGCCCTCCTGACTCGCTTCAATGGCGGTTTCCTTCTGGTTGGAGCCCCTTCCAAAGTCTGAGGCTCAGGTGACCAATATATATGTGTCTAGCCATGCTGCCTGTGGCTAGAAGGGTGGATGGACAGAAAGATAAAGGGAGGAAGGGAAGGGTAGGGTAACTGATTATTAAAATGACCCCATTTCTTCATGTCTTCCTGTATCCATTCCTTTTGTGCCATGACTTTTCACCTCCTTTCGTGAAGAGGTGGAGGGCTTTTTCCCCCATCCCTCAAATCTAAGCTGCACTGTGGCTTGCTTTGGCCAATGGAATGCAGTGGAGGGACAAAGTTGCAGCTCCAAGTCAAGGCCTCAATGTACCTCTTGTGCATTTTTGGCTTTTTCTGTCGGAATCCTGCCAGGCCACCAAGGGAATACGTATGAACCGCCTGAGGGGATGATGAGAGGCCCATGGCCAGTCACCCTCCACCAGCTTAACACGGCCAACCACCCAGCGTGTGCATGAGGGGCCCCTGGCTGCCCACCAGCTGACCTGCAGGAGCAAGAGTGAGCCCAGTCGGGGTCAGACAAGCCTGGTTGGGATCTGCTCTGCTGAACCAGAGGCTCATGAGTGAAAATAAGTGTGATTGCTTTGAAGCCACTTTCCTATGGGATGGTTAGTTATATAGTGACAGCTAAGTGCGACAGCAGCAAACCTTGGGAAACTCTTGCCTCCAGGGTCAGCACAGCCCTGACAGCCCGTCTTTAGAGGTCTTCTCCTCACTCCCTTTATTCAACACCCTCATCTACAGTCACACCCTGGCTGAAGCTTTCTACCTGCATTTGGACTTTCTTCATCTAAGTCCATAAGATTTGTGCAAGTTCCTTCGATCCAGCTAACATTTATGGAGCAGCTGCTGTGTAAAAGCCTGCATGGCGGATGCTGTGGAGACGGAGGAAATGACACGTGGTTCTTGCCTTCAACACACGGAGCGGATGTGATAACAGCAGCATTAACCAGAATTGATATTTGCACCATACTCGACAATCGTTAAAGAGCTTTCGCATGTATCATCTACTTTACATTATGATTTCGGGGGCGACACAGCAGGTCAGTTGAGATTCAGCTATTGCTGAGTACCCACTGTATATGCAGCACCATGATAAATGCTGGTAACATAAATGTCCCGGGTCACTGTAAAGATTCAGGCTTCACTAAGTGTTGAGTGGTTGAGTCCATTCCCTCCTAGCCTGTATTTTTGCTTGTAGAATAATGGAGATATCGAAACAAAGACTGTAAAGAACAAATGTAAAGTTCCACCTTTAAGTTCAAAAAATCAGTTTTGCAAGTGCAGGTTAGGGGAGCCATGCTGCAGCGTCAGACCCTGTGAGAAAAGATCGGAGGAAGGTTTTATTTGTCTCGGCTATTGAGGAGCCACTTTGAACTTTGATACCACGCCACAGGGTGGCAGAGCCCTGGGTTTCCAGATCCTGCTCTACATTCCAAGGAGCACAACCAGGGTGGGGGCAGAGGGAAGGTTGGGATGGAAAAGCACCAGGAAACCAGGTCTAGGACATTTGAGAAAACTGGGATGTTTGCCAGAGAGGGTTAAGAGAGATGCAAGGACAACTTCAAATACGTGAAAACTTGCTGTGTGTATGTGTGCTGGACTTCCACTGCTGGCCAAGAGAGAAAGGAGCAGGGTGAGAGCTGGAGGAACTGTAAAGAGACACATTTCAGTTCAATTAAAGAAATAGCTTTCTAATCTCTTGAGCCATCCCTCAGCAGAACAGGCTTTTCCTCTATGGAGATCTTCAATCTCCACTGAAAGGTTGTTGGGCTTGCTAGGAGTTTGGGTTCAACGACTTTCAAGGTCTCTTCCACCTTCCAGTTCCTGTGAAGCTCTCCTCAAAAGTGGCTTCTGAACCCCCAGGGTTCTGCCACATTCTTCTGTAGATGACAGCTGATAAGAAGGTTAATTGGAAAGATGCTTCCGTCAGCACGGTGGACTCTGGTGGCTGCTGAGAACATTTGAGAAGTGGCCTATGCCCGGAGAACGTACATGAGCCTTTCTGCAGGAATCTAGATCAAGATTTTATCAAGGTGAAGTCTCAGATGTATATGTTATAAACACATGGCCTGAAACTATATAACTATATGACAAGATATACTATTTATATATCATATAATCAACTGTATATAAATGTGATGTGCGATTTGCAATTCTCCCCTAAAGAGGGGGGAGTGAGAGTCTGGCTGGGCCCCTCTTTTCACCATGATGAGTGGCCTGTCTCTCCCAATTAAAGGGTAAAAGAATATGAGGCCACCAAAAATCCAGCCAAAAGTGTGATCAGAACGACAGTACTGCAGCAAGGGGCACATCGGCTGGGTGAAGGGATGAGACGGGTACAGCGTGGGGACGCTGCTGCTGCTGACAGAGGTAATAGTCAACATTTCCCAAGCAATTATTATTTGCCAGTGATTGTGCTTTACACATATTATCTCATTTAAACCTCGCTAGGTGCTCTTGTTATCTCTATTTTATAGAAGAGCAATTAAAGCACAGAGAACTTAAGTAACTTAGCCAAGGTCACACAGCCAGGAAGTGGCAGAGCTTGCATTTGAGCCTAGACCATTTGCTTAAAACCTGTGCTTTTAACCTCTTTCCTGTCATAGCTTGTCTATCTGTAGTGCCAGTGTGGCACTAGCTGTCTTTCTCTCAGTCATCTGCAGCCCCTAAGGTGTGATGGGATGGTGTCAAGACACATTTCGAGAGCACCGAGCAATCCCACCACCTCAATATATTGATTCCTCCTCTGGAATGAGACAGGAGAGAAAGATGAGTTCTGCCTGGTGGCATAAATTAGCTCTGTGCCCTTGGGGCTTCGTCCCCCGTGCTGCCTCCTGGCCATTCAGGGGCAGGCCTGACTGCAGTGGAGCTATTGCTTCAGAGCGATTCACGGCCGGCACATGGCAAGTGACGGGACAGCTGCTGATCCTGGACAAATGGCAGAACAGAGCAGAGGGCAACGCAATTTACAAGGAGTCTTAGCAACCAGGCAAGGGGCAATAAACCAGAAAATCGCTGAGGAAACTCAGTGGAGCATGAGCTAAACGAATTGCAGGATTTGTGAACCAATTTACACCCATCTGAAGAGGGGTGAGAGAGGTACCAGGTGGCTCTGAAAGTCTCGGCCAGAGAACAAGGCTGTTACCTCGGACAGACTTGGTGAAGGGCAGTGAGGACACACTATCTACTAAGGGACAGCTGGGCAGGGGCTGCTGGGATGTTACTGAGACGGTCTTGGGCCTCCCTCCCTCCCTGAGAGGGATCTGGGGATGTCATCCCAGGTTTCAGGGGGAAAGGTGACAGTGGAGCAATCCTCTCCCCAGGGAATGAAGTGTCCTTGATAAGAAACAGAGGCCAGCTTTGGTTTCCATCCCTAGGAGCGAATCTCTCAGGAGGTGATCACCGTTTCTCAGTGGGGCTCCTCATCAGGAGGTGGGCAGAAGGGTGTGAGGTAAACACAATTTAGGTAAACACAAGGGTGGCCACACAGCATGGACTCTGGAATTGGATACAGCCAAGTTCATGTGCTCCCACCACATGGCTGTGAGGCTTTGGCAAGTCCTATGAGTGCAGCAGTCTCCTCATGTGCACAGAAAAGATAATAACACCTGCCACATGGTTCTGAGAAGTACCTGAAATAATCCCTGCGGGCTCTTACTGCAGGGCCTGGCACATTGTGGATGCAGGCTTAGTAAGTATGAGCTATTTTTGGTGTGCAGAACCCAAATTTTAGGGACTAAGATGTACATTCTGTACCCATTGTTATAGATCACCCTAGAGATTCGAGACCTATGGGACAAGCCTGGGGCCTAGGACTCTGCCTGAGCTGGGATCCTTGGGACAGGCTAGGACTGCACATCAGAGTGGGATCTAATTTCTAGAGAACTCGGGAGAGAGTTGAATGGCCTGAAGAATCAAGGCCACATGGATAAGATCAAAATAAGAACAAGAACAAGAAATGGATTTTCTGGGAAGGGTCTGTCACAGAGTGTATCAGTCAGCTTCTGCTGCATAACAAACAGCCACAAATCTCAGTAGCATACGACACAAAGCATTGACTTTACTCATGAATCTGAATCATCTCAGGATGCTCTGCTTAACATGGGCCCCAGGCTGAAGGAGCGGCAGCTACCCAGGAGGAAATTTGTTCCCAGCTGTGGTAGAAACACAGGGAGCAAGTGGAAGCTTGCCAGGCCTCTTAAGTCTCAGGCTTGTGGCTGGCACACTGTCATTGTGTTCCATTCTATTGACCAAAGCAAGGCACAGAGCCAGGCTTAAAATCAAGGAGCAGGGAAGTATACTCTGCCAATGCGGAGGCCACAGTAAGGGGGAAGGTCCAGGGAGGGGTGAATAATTGTGGTTCCTACTTTCATCTTTTGTTTATAGTATAGGCCTTGATGGGTAGGAGTGGATTTAAGAGACAGAGAGATCCCCAGAGAACATACCCCAAGGAAGGTCCATGGCTGGGCTTAAGGGGGAAAGAAGTGCTAAGTGGCAAGAACTGCTTCAGGCAGAAACAATAGTGTCCCCTCCCATGGGCACTGCCAAGAAGTGCCCCTTTCCTGGCCACTGGCCAAGCCCTTTCTATTTTACCTTATCAATGGCTAAGCAGGTTGGTGTGAGGTTGCAGTGGCTGTCATCCTGGCAGGGAGACAGCCCACTGTTCTATCAGAAAGAGAGTGCATTTGATCAGAGAGACTTACAAGACTTCAGTTATATAGGAAGATGACTAAGTGACATTCATTCCTAACTCATTCTTCTCAGACAGGCCTAATGTATCCAACTGCATCTCATAATGGCTCACTGGGTGCAGTTGCCTGGAAATACCAGGAGGCAGCCTGGTATTAATGAAGGGGATGATTAATTAATAAAGCAAGAATGAATTTAAAGAGATAGCCTAGGTGTCACGCTTATTGTTCATTTATTTATAATTTGTATTCCTTGTAACTTCCAAACAAACTTCAGAGGACTGACAATTAAAAATATAGTCCCCAGGACAGTGAGATTAAAGACAAAATATCCAAAGTCATATGGATGAAGGGAGAAAATGATTAAACCAGAAACCTAGCAGAAGATAGTTACTGCAATTGCACATTAAATTGAGCTAAAGCTAAAGGGGAAATATGATGAGTTATTGGATAAAAGGAAGTATAGCCATTTGTAAGGAGAGCCAAACTTTTCCCTGACACTCAATGTGAGCGCAAATTTATCATGAGAATCTCAATAGAAGGGACGGTGAGAACATAATAGACTCTCTCTTCAAAGGCTTTTGCAGAAGATGCAGAAACATTCTTTGGATGGTCGTTTATTATATCGACCCTGGATAAAAGCTGAGGTCTTAGGGATGAACCCTTTTGGATTTAGTATAGCGCCAGCTAATGGCTTATAGATTGTTCCGGAGGCAGGTCCAGTGAGGAGTGTTTAGAAGGTCAGCGCTAGAGCCAGAGGGCCAAGCAGTGGTAGTGATGTGTGGTTTTCCTCCTGGAGCCAGGCTGAGAAAGGACTCCTGGACAGACACCAGATGCCCCTTGTCCTCCTGGACTCACGAGACCTAAGTGAGTCTTGAGTGGGTGAAGGGTGGGAAAGCCCTGGGTATACAAAGAAATGTGAAAAATCAAACTACAGGATGCGATATAACCATAAAGCAGTCGAACCTCATAGTTGACCACCTCCCTACATCCACCCACCTCCTTAAGTTGATCTAATTTTCACAGACCGGAGACACACTACACGTCTGTATCAGTACAGTAGGCCTAGTTCCTTCTGTTGACCCCCTCTGTATGCTGGCCAGTTTATTACGGTCCCTTGGGTGGGCAACTTGGATTCTACTGAATTTTGTTTACATAAACAAAACATAAATACAAAGGAAAAAGACTGAAGGAAATCTGACAAAATGTTGGTGATGGCAACCTCTGGGTTGTGGGAGTTAGGAGGCTTCTTTTTCTCTACTTTTCAAATCTTCTAGATCGAGCCAGTGTAACTTTTATAAACAGGTAAAAAGAAAAAAAAATTTCTTTTATCAATCCTAATTTTTGAGTTCTTTTTTACCCCCCTTTATTTTATTTTATTTTTGCAGTTTTTGGCCGGGACTGGGTTTGAACCTGCCATCTCCGGCATATGGGGCAGGTGCCCTACTCCTTTGAGCCACAGGTGCCGCCCACCCCTTTATTTTTCTTTGGTTTTGAGACAGGGTCTTGCTCTGTCACAAGGCTAGAGTGCAGTGGTGTCCTTTTAACGTCCTACAACCTCAAACTCCTGGGTTCAAGCAATCCTCCTGCCTCTCAGCTGGGATTACAGGTGTGTACCACCATACCTGGCTAGTTTTTCTTTCTATATTTCTTTTTCCTTTTTTCATTTTTTTTTTGGTAGAGGCAGAATCTTGCTCTTGCTCAGGCTGGTCTTCAACTCCTGGCCTCAAGCAATTCTCCTGCTTCGGATTCCCAGAGTGCTAGGATTACAAGTGTTGAGCCACTGCACACATCCATTTTTGAGGTCTTTAAGTTGTGAAGAGGAACCACCAGCAAAGGCCCATGTTTTCTTGAACAGATGCTTTTCCAAGCAGGTGAGAATGGGACTCTTAGCATCACAGAATACTCTTCATTCCTGTTTCTGCTTCTCTCATAAGCATTTAAACCTAGCCCCACCTTTCTGCATTGAGTAAATAAATCACCTGTCACTGGTTCCACATGGGGGTAAAGAAGATAATGGTGAAGCTCAGCAGCTGGGACTGCGGAAAGCAAGAATGAATTACTGTATTGGTGCAACTTCTCTGGTTGGAAAACTGGTAATACATGGCGAAAGCTTTAAAAATGTGCATATCCTAGCTACCTTAACTTTCCACTGGAAATGTATTCTAAGGAAATAATCATGGATATAGGAGAAGACTGAGTTGGAAAGGTATACCTCACAGCATTCTCTCTATGGTATAATAAAATGTGGGGCTATTCACCTCACACTTAGTGAACCTAAATGTTCACCCTTAGGGATTTAGTTTAATAAACTGTGCTCCTAAGGAACACAATACAGCCCTCACAAAGGACAATTTGGAAGGATTCTTTGTGGCAAGGGGCCGTGCTTTAGGGGTCTCTGCTAAATGAAAACTACAGGTTGCAAAAGATTGTGTACATGGCTATTCCATTTTTAAAGGGAAAAAAAATGTATATATCAGTAGAATTATAGATACTTTTCCTTTCTCCCCCCACTCCTATTTTTGGCTTGTAAAATTGCTATTATGACTATGTGGGTTTTTTGGTTGATAAAAAGGAAAAATGCATTTTTTAAGTGATAATATTTCATAGTTTTGTTTTCTGGAAGAAAACTAGAGGAATGCTTGTGATGGCGGGATATTTTTAAGGAGCAAATTGGGAACAGGCTTGCCCTGGTTTCAGGATAAGAAGTTGGAGCTGAATACAATGAGCGCCTTTGGTCATTTGTCGCTTCCATCCTTTCCCTTCTGTTCTCCCCAGGGTTGGGAGCAATTCAGGGAAGAGCCTGAGCCCCCAGCAGGGCCACCCTTCTCTTCTCTCTTTCCCATTCCAACAAACGTGATAGTAAAAGATTGAGTATGAGATGTCTACGGGGCTCGTTCTAAAACAGTGGCTGATAGCTGATGCCTCCTGCTGGAACAATTGCTGACCCTGACTTCAGGCTGGCTTTGAAAAGATGACACGTTCTTCTCAGGGTAAACCAGCTTCCAAGAGACAAAGACTCAAAGCAGTGGCCCTGTGTCTTGCGTATGCCCTCCTTGAGATTTATTTCACTTTTTGCTATTAAGGTCAGGCCTTTAAAAATTCATCTCAGTTCCATATCTTACTGTGTCGCTCTTCTTTGCAGACAGACTGAGACAGATGAACATTTTTCCCGTTGGTTTCTCTAGCTTGTAAGCCATGAGAAGGGAAGGGACGTGTCTTCAAGAGAAAATAATAAATTTGGACATGTCCCAAATGTCACCCGGATTTTGCGCCATGAGATTAAGGGATGTCTGGTTGAAATAAAGACAGGCAGAAAAAATGTCATGAGAGTGAAGGAAAGAAATCAAGACTACAGGAGTCCCGGGCTTGAGGAGATCCAAATGAAGCTGGCAAAGTCCTTCACTGTTAGAATTGTTCTTAAGGGTGGCACCTGTGGCTCAGTGGGTAGGGCGCCGGCCCCATATACCAAGGGTGGCGGGTTTGAACCAGCCCCGGCCAGCTAAAACAGCAGTGGCAACTGCAACAAAAAATAGTCAGGCCTTGTGGCGGGCACCTGTAGTTCCAGCTACTCGGGAGGCTGAGGCAAGAGAATCGCTTAAGCCCAAGAGTTGGAGGTTGCTGTGAGCTGTGACGCCATAGCACTCTACCAAAGTGAGAGACTCTGTCTCAAAAAAAAGAATTATTCTTAAAATGTGTCCCAGGGATGTGAGTGGGTCTTCAAAGTTCTCCAGATGTTACAGAAAGAAAATAAAAAGTACAATAGGACCTCCGACGTTAACCACCTGCCTAGACTGAACACCTCCTTAAGTTGACCTGATTTTCATAGACTGGACATGCAACCACATGTACCTATCAGCATCATGGTTCCTTATGTTGGCCACCTCTGTATGTTGACCAGTTTGTTACAGTCCCTGGAGTGGTCACCTTACAGAGGTTTTGTTGTCTCTTTTGAGGTCTTCCAATTCATTAACAGGATGCTTTGCAGGAGCTATCTCACTGAGCCTCACACAGCCAGGTAGCCATCGTCATCCCCAGCCTATAGGAGAAGAGACAAAGGTGAAGAGGTGGTGAGAGACTTGCTTGAAGCCACTCAGCTAGAAAGTGGAGGAGGCTGAATTTGAACCCAGGACTGTCCGACTCCTGAGACTCCCGAACTCTTTATGTTCTACCTGGCTGGCCTTCCTCAGTGTTAATATTGACCATAGGCAAAAGTAGATGAAAATCTTGGCCCAGTGCTTGTGGCCTTGGCACTGAACAAATAGCTCCAAGTATTTGCCAGAGGCACTTAATTTTAAAATTTGAAATGCTTTCTGTTTCTAGCATTAATTAGTTGTTTGTTTTGAGATTGTAAACAAAGAGTTACTTGGCAGTACCACATTCTCATTTATTATCATGAGAGATTTGAAAATTTATTTTATTTTGCTTTGGTGTTTTGCAGTGGTCAGCAAAAGAGGCGGATGTACTTGGTTCACTGAAGTGGATAATGGCCAGAACTTCTTAAGAGATTCTGCTCACATAGGGAAGAAGAGCTCCCTTCTCTTTATCAAGAGCCTGGGGGTCATGAGTAGCAATTTCAGCACTTTGTGGTTTTGTAAATAAATTTTTATAATTTATTCTGAAGCATTTTCAAACTTTCAGGAACATGGCAGGAAGAGTACAAAATGCTCTGTAATCCCTTTATCCAGATTAGCCAGTTGTCAACATTTAACTCAGTGGCTCCATTCCCTCCTCTATACATACATCCACTCACCACTATTCTTTTCTGAACTATTTGAGAACAAGTTCCAGGTTATTGGATGGGGGAGAACAAGTTGCAGACCAGATACCCCAGACTCTTAAATACTTTAGTAGGTTATTTCCCCAAGTCAAAGACATTGTCCTACATAACAACCATGAACTCTCCAAATCAGGAAGTGCCACTGATACAATATGACACCAAATTCACAGACCTCATTTGCCATTTGCCAATTCCCTTACCAGTCTTCCTTCCTTCCTTCCTTTCTTCCTTCCTTCCTTCCTTCCTTCCTTCTTCCTTTTCTTTCTTTCTTTTCTTTCTCTCTTTCTTTACTTTCTCTTCCTACCTTCCCCCCCCTGCTCCCCTTCCCCTTTTCCTTCTTCTTTCCTTGGTTCAAGATCCAATCCAGATCACATGTTCCTTTGGGTCGTCATGTTTCTTTATTTCCTTTTAATATAGAACAGTTCCTCAGTCTTTCCCTATCTTTCTTGTCTTTGACTGTTTCTAAAGAGTACAGATCCCTCACTGGGTTTATCCAGTGCTTCCTCATGTCTAGACTCAGGCCATGCATTTTGATAAGAAAACCAGAGAAATTAGGCTTGGCTCTTCTCAGTGCATCTCATCAGGGAACACACGATGTCCACCCTTCACGCCACTGGAGAGTGACCCTTGACCATCCGTCTGCTCAAGGTGTCTTCCAGGCTTCTCTGCTGTAAACTCACTGTTCCCCCTTTGTGACTGACAAACATCTGGTGGGGAGATACACTAAGGCTATGCCAGGATCAGGGGCTGAGTAGAAGTTTGATGAGGAACATGATATTGACGCAGCCTTGGACTATCTCCCCACCGAATCCTGTGTCTGTTAATGCCTTTATCTACAACTTTATGGTGGTTGCCAAATGGTGATAATTGATCTCTAACATTCCTTCCACATTTATTTGTTGACATTTTATGGTAGAGAAAAGCTTTACCTCTTCTGATTTATCTACCTACCTACTAATTCATGTCAGTACAGACAGTGGATTATAATACATTAATATCATTATTTTGGTGCTTAATTGTCCCAAATTTGACTGGTGAGCCCATCCAAGCTGGCTCCTGTATCTTCTTGACAGGTCTACATCATTCTTTGACACAAAGAATGGCAAAGAACCTGCTAGAATAACAAGATGTTCCACCAGTGTCTTATACTTTCTTTGCCTCAGCACCGGAATCATCCATTTCTCCAAGAAGCCCTTGTGTCTTTTAGTGGAGGGTGATGTTTAGAAATCAAAGGCTTAGCCCTCCTTCCTCTCGGGACATGATTGTTTCCTAGGCCCTCTTGGAAGACAGAGCCAGGAACTCCACGTGTGTATTTATGTACATACACGCCATTGTGGAGCGCAGATTTCTACGTATGTAAGATGTAAGCACATCTGTATATCATCTGTCATCATCTCTCTGACCATAAGTTTACATTGGCAGTTGTGATTACAATCTATCAGCTCTGGATTCCTTCTATTTTCATATATTATTATTATTTTATTTTAATGGAGACAGAGTCTCACTCTGCTGCCCAGGCTAGAGTGCCATGGAAGCAGCCTAGCTCACAGCAATCTCAAACTTCTGGGTTCAAGTCGTCTTCCTGCCTCAGCCTCCCAAGTAGCTGGGACTACCTGCACCTGCCACAACACCTGGCTACTGTTTTCTATTTTTAGTAGAGATGAGGACTCACTTTGCTCAGGCTGTTCTCGAACTCCTGAGCTTAAGTGATACTCCTTCCTTGGTTTCCCAGAGTGCTGGGATTATAGGCGTGAGCCTCAGTGCCCAGCTGTGCCCTTCTTCATATTGTAAATCTCTTCTCCAACAGTGAAAAACCTGGCTCTGATTAGGCTCGAGTGGCTCACTTGTCCAATCAGTCTGCCTTTGTACCCAATGTCCTGATGGTGCCAACCATCTTTAAGCTCTGGCCCTGCCACTGCTGTCTCAGCTCTGGTGCGCCACCTCTGGGGCAGGAGAGGGAAAGGAAGAGAGAGGAGAGAGGAAGAGCTATGTGAGGGCATCCGTGGGCTCTTTCTGTTGTTTTCCTCGGTAGCTGGCATGATCTAGACAGCAGGGGTCCTCAAACTACGGCCCACGGGCCACATGCGTTGGTGTGAATTGTATTTGTTCCCGTTTTGTTTTTTACTTCAAAATTAGGTATGTGCAGTGTGCATAGGAATTTGTTCATAGGTTTTTTTTTTAAACTATAGTCCGGCCCTCCAACGGTCTGAGGGACAGTGAATTGGCCCTCTGTTTAAAAAGTTTGAGGACGCCTGATCTAGAGCCACCGATATTTTGGGCACTGCTTTTGCTCACAGGCCGTGCTGAAAGGACGGACCTGTTTTCCTTCCTAAAGCCTCCCATTCACTCCACTCTTCCAGGGCCCTGGATGAGGGAGCGTCAAAGCATCGGGTGACCAGCGACTGGTCTGATCCCTTCCATCAGGTGGAACTGGTTTGATCCGTTCCCTCATCCCCGAGCTGAGGGTAGCAGAGACCTTAGATTTGAGCCAGGTGTGAGCAAACTGGCAGGTGTGAGCAACACTGTCGGGTGTGGCCTGGGGCAGCTGCTGCAAATCGCGGGTGGTTGGCGGGGACCTGTCTGCCCGGAGAACTGAGGCATGGCCAACGGGACAGAGCTGGAACTCGCCAACTTGGGGGTCCTCTTTAGGAAAAATAAACATAAAAAATAACATAAAAACTAAGCCTGTGGTGTGGACTTTGATGACCTTCACCCTTTCCATAACTTTTTAATCTAACTTAGCCCAACTGGCTCTCTATTCCTTGACCAAGAAGCCAGAAGTCTGAGAATCAGGGCCCCGACAATGGGCAAACTCTAGCTGTTTTCTCCTCTCTCAATTTTGAAGGCAAACTCAGTTCGTTTTTAATCTCTGAAAAATGTTCCTCTCAAATAGACCACTGCATTGCCAGATAAGATTGGGGATTTTTTGCAGCAGTAAATAAAGAAAAATCAGAAGTTATAGTTTTGGCATTGCCACCCCAGGGTTTTAGTCTGGTTCACAAAGACGCCTTCTAAATCAAGTGTCTGAGTGTCCTTCAAGGTTGCTGTTAATGCAGGATGACTGGCCGTGCAGAACAGTACACATGTCCAGCTCCAAAGAACTTCAGAGTTCAGATCAGAAAAAGTTTGCCAATCTATCAGCAGCAGATACTTTTGGAATGCGCGTTAACCCCTTCTGCAGACAGCATGGACCCAGACGAGTGGGAGCAGACTGCTGATGAGACAAGCTACTCAGGGTTAGTGGGCTCGAGAATAGGGGCGGTGTGCCATGGTCCCTCCTGCCTTTGCATCCTTGCCAACAGGGTGATGGCCCGGAGGGCGTCCCTCCTGTTCACTCCCCTCATCCTTTTAGTCTGGTTCACAAAGACGCCTTCTCAATCAAGTGTCCAAGTGATTAAGATTCAACTTCAAGGTTGCTGTTGATGCAGGATGACTGGCTGCTTTGACAGTTTGAAAGTTATAAGTGATTTGGGGGACCCTTTATGAAGGATATTATAAAGTTGTCATCACTGATGTCAAAAGAAGACAAACCCCACAGTGCTGGAGCGAGAGGGACTTCCAGTCAATTCCTGGCTTGAGCTGAGCTCTGCACTAAGGGAGTTGCTTAACTTTCCTAAATATTAAGTTCCTCTTTTGGGAAATGGCTGCAGAATTAACACTTAAAGCTCTTTGTGAAGGCAAAGCGCAACAGTTTGCCCCCACCAACAGTTCTGTGGCTGAGGCTCTGTTCTGAGCACCTTACTTCTGTTATTTCATTTAGTCCTTGTAACAGCCATACGAACACGACAGTATTTTTTATACTGTTTTATAGTTGAGGAAAATGAGGCACAGAGAGGTGAAGTGATTTGCCCAATGTCACTTAACTAGTTCATTGTTAACGTTTCAGCATTCATCTGACTAAGGGACACTTTTTTCCTTTTCAAGGGGAATGAGCAGCAGGTCCCCCCCCCCACTAAATGGGGAAAGCTGAGAGTTGAAGGATACTTGGAGACTTATGGGGTGTGGGTCAAACGAGCCATTGATCCAGAAAGCAAAAGAAAATCTTCTCACTCCTCTCCCAGGCTGGGTGAGAGCACCAGGATGTGCTCTGAGATTCTGGAACTTTCTCTGATGGGGAGGAGCAGCTGTGGGGCCCAGCAGGCCGGCAGCAGCATTGATGTCGAGGTGAGGGCTCCTGAGGTCGCCATCAGACACTCTGACTGAGAGCAGGGGCTGCGGGCGGGGCTGCCCAGGCACACTCAGCCCAGCCGTCCTTTCAGAGTGTACAGCCAAAGGTAAAATGCACATTTATTCTTCACATCTAGCCAGTGACTCCCAAGTTCAAGTTGCTGCTTTATAATTAAGCGGCATCAGTCAAGTTTTTATTTAAGACCTACAGGTTTTGACTAATTTGTGGGACAATTGGATAACCCTCTCAACAAAGAAGGTTTTATAAAGGGATATTGCTTGGGGAAGTATCCAGGCCCCTAAAAGGATATTTGCCTGGGGACACTCCCAACTCAGTCATGGCTGTTTAAAACAACGTGCTTCTTTAGATTGAAGAGGTTGGACTGTGGAGTCACTTTGACCTGGGTCTACTCCCAGCCATGCCACAGCCTCACCGAGGGAATCAGAACAAACGGCTCACGGTCTCCGCACCTCCCTTTCTCCCCAGGCCTGCCATCAGGACTCAACAAGGCCATTCGCATAAAGGCTGAGCAAGGGCCTGGCACAGTGAACCGCTACTGTGCCCCAATTCTTTTGGAGTAGTCTTTCCTTTTTCCAGCTTTGTTGGGATGTAACTAACATACACTAAACTGCTTACGCTTTGATGGGTTTTGACATACGCACACACCTGTGAAAACGTCATCGCAGTCAGGATCACAGACAGATCCACATCCCAGAAAGCAGCCTGTGTCCCTCTGTGCTCCATCTCTCCCTCCCTCTCAGCCCCCTGCAAACACCGATCAGCATTCTGTCACTGAAGATTAGCTTGCGTTTTCTAGAATTTTTATAAATGGAACCTTAACCACATGCACTCATTTTTTGTCTGGCCTCTTTCACTCAGCATGATTATTTGGAGATTCATCCATCCTTAGATGCATTTCGACCTTTTTTTAAATTTGTCTTTTTCCTGCACACGATGGACAGAGTTATTTCCAGGCCAGTGGGCTGCTTTTCCAAGGTCTCAGGGGTTGGTAACACCTGCAT
The DNA here is from genome assembly GCA_963574655.1 of Perodicticus potto. Lineage (NCBI taxonomy): Eukaryota > Metazoa > Chordata > Mammalia > Primates > Lorisidae > Perodicticus > Perodicticus potto. The sequence goes on from CAUYRH010079212.1 coordinate 29,795, forward strand.
TTTGAGCACTCCGATGTGCCCTGTGTCCCAGGAGAGTGCAGGTGAGATGGTTCTAAAGCCTTGGGACTTAGAATGGGGCACCCCAGAATCTCGCAGGCAATTTTTTCATATTACATGTTCCCAGACTTTGTCCCTAGGGGTTCACAGGTCTGAGGTGTGGCCTGGAAAACCACCATTATGAAGTAATGCCGCTAATTTCCAAAAGTCACCTCGGCAGTGAACGCTAAAGTATGAGAGAATATGGGAGTATCTGATGGTAGGAATTACATTCCAGAGAATGTGCTGCTCTGGGTGGCCTTTGGTGAATAGGGGACATGCCGCTTTAATGACCGCACGTGGAAATAAGTCCGAGGCCTGGTCTTACTCAGCATTCTAAACATAGGTGACCAAAGAGCCACCGCAGGTTACGCGCATCGTGGAATAAACAGGGCGGTGCCATCACCTGCCTGCACATGCGGCTCCAGAAAACCACACTCGAGAGGGCCCGGAAATCAATATTGAAAATGAGACGCTCAAGTTACCGCAAAGAGCTATTTTTGCTTATTCCAAATTGCTCTGTTTCCCTAAGCAGCTATTTCAGTCAGCCTCTTCTCTGGCTATGTATAGGGAAGGCTTGTGCAATTTAAAAACAAGTGGGAAGAGAAAAGAAATCTGCAAATAGACTAACAGCCAGGGATAAATCTGGGGCAACTGAAGAGGTGGTACGAGTCAGTTTTCCCCAAATATCCTCCCTCTCCAAATTCCACCCGGGGAAGTGGAAACCATCAAGAAATAAATATATGCGCACAGGTCACTTTCTAGTAAGTGCTCAATGTTTAAAAATAGGGATTGAAAAGCAAAAGTCTCCCCTGGCAGGGGCAGCTCCCGGCACTGTCTTTGGCTCTGCTATCCCGGGACTGTGTTTAGATGGCAGATGAGGGAAGTTTAGGTCTATTTTTAAGGCTTTCTGGTTTTTCTGTTCATTGCTTGGAGAACGTGGACAGAAGAGGAGCTCAGCGAAGGGGAGGTCACCTCAAACATTGGCTCAGTGAGTCACTCAGCAATTGTTTACTGGTCCTACTGCCCCAAATACGTCAGGTCTGCCCACTCGGCTCCACCTCCTCTGTGGCCACCCCGTCTGGGTCGCCATTATTTTCACCTTGGCCAAGTGGACTTCCTCTTCTCACTCGTGGCTCCTCCAGCCCATCCTCCACCCTGCAGGCAGAGAGAGCTTTTTAAAAGTGCGCATGGGGTTGAGTTACAGCCCTGATTAATATAAATGTGAAATAAAGAAGCCTGGAAGCTGCCAATAGTGGGTGTCACAAGGGAGGATTTGAATGTTTGGACCATGCCTGCTTCTACGTGGTTGAGTTTTATATCATGGCGCTTGTATTTCTTTCATAATGTAAAAAAAGTCTCAAACATTTCATTTGGTCCCTACACTTTTGGAGCTCTTAATCTTGCATTAGAGTCCACAATATAAAAAATTCTCTGAATTCGCTTTTTCATTATGGTCTTGAGGAGCAGAAGCTGAGATCTCCAACTGGAAGTTATGGAGATGTGAACCTCAGGAAAGGATTCACTGAAGAGCCGAGCTGCCTGCAGGTGGGCTGAGGGCCAGCCAAGGCCATGATCCAGGGCCAGCACAGGTGTCCAGGCTGAGGCTGGTGCCCTGTGCTGGGAAGTGGTGTCAGGGACTTCGGGTCACATGCAGTTGGGTCCCTGCAGTTCTGTGACTCTAGGTGATGCCCCAGCAGACACATATTTTTAGTTTGACATTTCAGGGGACATGCCCCTCGGGGGCCTAACTATGCACTGCTTTCTTTCACTTCCACTTCCAGTTTCTATCAGACAAGTATAGTCCCAGAACTCTCCAATTAATCTCTCAGTTTCATGTGCCCAGAGGCATAAACAGAGGCTCTTCTGTAAGAAAAAAAGAACATGCAAGGTCTACATGGAATCAAACTGGATATTAAAAGCAGAAGAGGAAGGGTGGCCAAGGAGGACGGCTCAGTGCCAAGACTCCCAGCTAAGCTTCACCTTGGGGCTTCAACTCAGAAGCCACTTCACTGGTAAGTCACGCCCAGTGCATCCCTGCACGAGCCCACACCCCACAAGGCCTGCTGTCCGCAGCCCCTATCCCCCCAGCTCATTCCCTTGGGCACAGTGCCACTTCTTGATGTAACTCATTGTTTGGCTTTTGAAAGAAAAGACATACTGCTGTCTGAAGGGATGACATATCCTTTGAGCTGTCATTATTTTTATTGTGGGATAAATAGAGATATTAGTCTGATTGGACAAGCACTTTATGGAGCCTACCTTGTTCCCTGGAGTCTCTCAGACGTTTACAAATGGGTTGAACTATGCTTTTATTTTTTCCCTCCTCAAGGCCATAGCATTTCTCTTTTTAATATACAGACTGTGCCTTGGACCGAGTGAGAGCCAATAAATATTTGTTGAATTGATTTTCCTGTTCAGAGATGTGGCAGAGGGACCCTCCTGCTCCATGCGCATAATTCTGTTGTCCAGCTGTTGTTGAATTCCTTTCTCATGGAGACTGGTCACATCAGCCAGCACCAGGTGAGTCTCAGGGTCTGAGCTGTCACCTGGGTCAACAAGGACAAATGCAGCCCAAGATTGAGTGCGGACGGTGGTGGGGAAGGGAGCCTGGGGGTGGCACAAGGATGGCAATGCTGGTCCCCTGTGGAGATAATTCTTTCCACTAATTAGCAAAGCTCCTGGCTCAAAATAGGTGCCCACTAGACTTTAGAATTGTAGTCAGATTATGAAAGGAAACATTACCATTTCATGGCATTTCCTACCTGGCTTTCTTTCTTAGCCTGTTTATTATCTACCTTCCCCTTTAGACGATAAACCCTCTGAGATCAGGACTCTGTCGTCTTGCTCAGAGCTGTGTTCCTTATCCTCGGTGGGCTTAGCACAGAGATGATGCTCACCAAGTGGTTTCTGTGGGGATGAAAGGCAGCCTAATGGCTCAGAAGGAAGCAATGTAAGCAACAGCTGAAATGGGCTTAATTCTGGCAAGACAAGCTTACTTTACCAGAGTTTGCGATTAGTATAGAAATAAAATATATCTTAGAAAGTGATCAGGCCATCTTGGAGATTGAAATATGGAAGGGAACACTGAGAATGAAGATTAGATAAGGGATCTGTGAATTCAAGGAGAGAGGGGAGATTTGCTCTAAATATCTCCTAGAGGGCTAACTCCATTTGTGCTGTCCCAGAATGTAGAACCAGGATCTACAAAGGGAAGAGGTTTGTTTCAGCTAATGGGCTGGGTCAGAAGGTGGTGAGTTTCCTGACAGTAGAGACATCCAAGAAGAGGCCGGATGCATTTGTGGCGCTCATGTTGCAGGGGACTGGGGAACTCTGAGGTTAAATGAGACAGCTTATGACTTCATGGCCCATTTCATTCTAATCTGTAGGGTTCAAGAGACAGAGTCCAACACATTAACCAATTAATGGGAAAAGGGGAATAAAGGAAGGGAAAGGAGAGGGAAGGTTTGGGGAGCTCTGCCAAACTGCTTCCTTGAGGGCCCTTTCTATCTTCAATCTGAGGTGCCCCTTAGGGAACTTCAGCCCCTACCTACACCCATCCCAGTATAGCCCATGATGCTTGTTTCCCTTCTCCAGCCAGACTCACACCTCCCACCAGGACACAGGGCTTGGGCCTAACCCTCATCTCCTGTCACCCCAACCCTCAGCCAATGCGCTCTTTGTAGTATAAAGAAGACAACTGTTAATGTATTAGCAAGAAAAGAACAAGTGATCCCATCTCAGGGTGGGCAAAGGACTTGAAGAGAAACTTCTCCAAAGAAGACAGGTGCACGGCCTACAGATACATGAAAAAATGCTCACCATCCTTAATCATCAGAGAAATGCAAATCAAAACTACTCTGAG
>CAUYRH010079214.1:0-35493 GCA_963574655.1 Perodicticus potto
GCCCACCAAACAACAATGATGCTGCAACCAGAAAATGGCCAGGCATTGTGGCGGGCGCCTGTAGTCCCAGCTACTTGGGAGGCAGCGGCAGGAGACTCACTTGAGCCCAGGAATTGGAGGTTGCTGTGAGCTGTGATGCCACGTCACTCTATCCAGGGTGATAGCTTGAGGCTCTGTCTCAAAAAAAAGAAAAAAAAGATGAGCAAAACCATTTCTGTTCCTGCTCATGTGATTTTTCCATTCCCTGGACAATGACTCTACCACCGCCTCATTTGTATCACTGAAGTTTAAATCTTTATTCTTAGTGGCTTTCTTAATTTACCACAGTTAGAATCAGTACCAGTTAGTCTTGTAGTAAATTTCCATTTAAAATATTACTGGATAGCTCATTGAAAAGGTGCCATCAACTCCACCCCTCCCTATACATACAACTAGTTGAAAATACAAAATGCAAATCACAGCAATCAAGGTTACATTTCAGATTTTTCAAAATATTTATTTTGCTATTTGTATGTCACCAACCCATGAACAAACCTTTGTGTTTTCTTTTAGGAGCTGACATCTGAAATATTAACTTTTCTCTTATTTTCAATTTTTATTTCTATTCTTTTCTTTGCCTAGAATGCTGAAACTTTACAAAGCAGACTAAATGTGTTTGAAATTTATGCTGAGATCAGGATAAGATCACAAATTTGTTTTTAATGTTTCCTAATTTATTGCCTAGAAAATAAACGAAGGTTTGGTCTATCCTACTTAAGAAATCATACAGTTTTTAAGGTAAATTGAAGAAGTACATAAATTAGAACAGAAAAAATATCATAAAGTCTGTCCAAGTATCACTGCATTGAATTTCTTTAGTTTTGTTTTGTATTTTACAGAAATGAAATGCAAAAATCCAAGAAATAATCAGGCAAAGTACTCATCTCATTTAGTGTCAGCCATGGTCATTATTATCATTTAAATGTAAATTATATAGTGCAGCATGAAGTTCCTCTGGATTTTTCTATTTCAGAACCATAAAAAAGTATTTTCAATCTTCTAGACTATTTGTCTCTGCCACAGACATTCTCTTCAACCAAAATATTTATTTGTATATTCTTGGATTTACTCTACCACAATATGGAGTTGCTTCTGAATAGCTAATGGAAAAATATAGTAAAATGTAAACCCATAATCACTTTTTGAAGGTCACTTGAGTATCAAAAATTTGTAAGGTCTAAAATGTAAATAGTATAAATAATAACCTATAACTCAGTGCTATCATGGAAGAAAACCAACTAGATTGTCAGTGTTATGAACTTTAATTCATCATTCAAATAAAAGCTAAAAAGGAAAAAAATATCAGTCACATCTCATCTGTGGTATATAGTTCCAGAAAATCACCTCTGTTACCTTTGGCTTCCCAGGGGTCCTTTACATCTCTGACTCTCTCTCTCTCCTTTTTTTCCCTCTTTCTAGTCTCTTCTTTTGGCAATAACTTCTTTTGGTTTCTTGAAAACACAGGCCTATCAATTCCTCATAAATTCACCTACCTAGAACTACCCTAGATTCAAGCTAACTTATCAGACAAAGTCTAATAATACACACACCTGTGTTGAATTTCTTTTTTCTTTCATAAATGAGATTGTTTTCCAACAAATTTTCTTTTTTTTTTTTTTTTCTTTTTGAGACAGTGGCTTATTCTTTTGCCTCAGGCTAGAATTTAGTGGCATCAACACCTACCTCACTACAACCTCAACCTCCTGGGTTCAAGTGATTCTCCTGTTTCAGCCTTTCTAGCAGCTGGGACTACAGGTCCCATTTTCACTTCTGACTACAGCTAATTTCTCTCTCTCTCTCTTTCCCCCTATATATATATATATTTTAGTAGACGTGAGGCCTCCCGGATCCTCCCACCTCAGCCTCCCAGAGTACTAGGATTACAGGCATGAGTCACCGCACCCAGCTTCCAATGAACGTTCTTTTCTTCTTTACTATATTTCCAAAATGTGACTTTCATCCAGAAAGACATATTGTAATTACAAAGAAATTTTAAAAATTCAGCTATGGGGAAATTACTAAATTCAGACCAATTTGCATCTATATGGAATGGAATGAAGAGGACAGCTGGCAGAGAAGGTGATATACAGTATATTTTCCATTTCTTTTATCTCCCTGAGCCTTGTCCTTTCTTCACCAAATAGGAAAAAAATAAACAGGAAATTCACAATGAATACACAAAATTGAAATATAAATTGCAATAAGTTTATCTCCTACAATGCACACATTTTCTCCGGGATGCCCAACACACACAGTCAGCCTGCTCTCCCTTTGTCTATTATTTTTTTTTGAGACAGAGACTCAAGCTGTCACCCTGGATAGAGTGCTGTGGCATCATAGCTCACAGCAACCTCCAATTCCTGGGCACAAGCGAGTCTCTTGCCTCCGCCTCCCAAGTAGCTGGGACTACAGGTACCCGCCACAACGCCCTGCCATTTTTTGGTTGCAGCTGTCATTGTTGTTTGGCGGGCCCGGGCTGGATTCGAACCTGCCAGCTCAGGTGTACGTGGCTGGCACCTTAGCCTGTCGAGCCACAGGCGCTGAGCCCCTTTGTCTATTTTTAAGAGAACAAAAGCCATAACAGTGGTAAGGAAGGCAGATTTTGCTTCCATTTCAGCCCTTCACTAATATGTGTGTCCTTGGCTAGATGATGTTCTTTAGGCATCAGGGTTTTTTTTTTTTGTTTTCATTTACAAAGTCCAAGGTACGGAGTAAAGCACATTAAGCACATTGTCTTGTAAGGACTCTAGCAAACTCTTTTAAGAGAGGAAATGGAGAGGGAAAGGGTGAGAGTTCTTTTTATCAGAACTGCATAACCTGAATCAAATCTGCTGTATTTGATTTGTCTGAATAACTTGGAAGACTACACACACACAGACACACAGTATGCACACACAAACACACATGATGGCCCACAAACCAGCTTGCATCTCTGTGATCTTCTCATTTCCGTTATTTTCCCTACTAGTTCTTGTTTTCAGAAGAGACTCAAAGTGCTCATCAAATAAGAAATGTACTTTCGGGTTCTGAAGGACCATTACTAAATTCTACCTCAAACTTATCATCCCTTGAGTAAATAAGTCAAGAGCTTTTGGATTTACTCGTAGGTTTAATTATCCAAATTAGTCAATTATTCAAAATGCTAATCATTCGCAAACCTCTTTCTGAGACCTTTTTCAAATTAACGTCTCCCAAATTTGAGTAAAGAATCTAAATATGAGAAATATAACTGCACTAAGACTTTCCACATTCTGAGAAGAAAAATTTCACTGTGGTTTACACACACACACGTGTACGTACACCCTGAAATAAGGAGTTTTTCTTTTTAACCCTAATGTGTTACGGCTCTATTTTGAACCCTTGAGCTCTTTCACAGTTATGTTTAATTTCTTCCCTCCGGTACACTGTTTCCTTGTATCATTAGAACATGACCAGATTTTTATTGCAAGTCTTTATTACCCTGAAGAAGGGGTTTTCGGTGCGAGGGGTCCTAGACGTCAGAACTGTATTCATAACAATGGTAAGATACTTATGTTCATCATCCCTGCTTTCAAATTTTAACTTCTGACGCAAAAACAATGGTGGATAAAACTCCAGGGTCCCCAACAGAAGCCACAAATGCACCACCAAACTATCACTGTATTCATTATAGTCTTTACTATCATATAGTCTCAATGTAAAAGTTAATTTAGTTTCAGTTAGGGATTTTCTCAGTTAAGTAGTAAAAAACATTCATTGTATTAAATTTCAACCCTTGAGACTTTTTTTTAATATCTGTGTGGCAAAATGGGAAATATGACAAAAAATAAAAATAACTCTACTGTATACTAAATATAATGGAACCTCAGTGAGTTGACCACTCAAGAGACTGTAATAAACTGGTCAACATACAGAGGTGGTCACCATAAGGAGCTAAGCCTGCTGTACTGATATGTACATGAGAAACATGTCCAGTCTATGAAATTAGGTCAACTTAAGGAAGTCCGTGTAGGGAGGTGGTCAGCTATCGAGGTTCTACTTTATAAAGGTTGCCTTATGGAAATGTATGTGGACAGTTACTTGAATTATGGGCTGGACTCACCACACTGTTTCTAGGGAACACTATTTTTACCAGAAGGAATGAAAAACAAACTATAATTATTCAGATTTAAGTGTTTGATGGGTTTTATTTTTCAAAATTAATGAAATGAACCTTTCTCTTCAAAAAAAATTCACCATTGATTGTATTTGTTATAAATATAAAAGTTGAGCTTTCGAGCAAAACACTGATTTTTCAAAAGCTGTTATTCTCCACCAGGAACGTGACTGCTTCCTAGTATGTCTCTAGTAAGAATTATTTTAGTAAAATCATTGGTGACATTAACTGTAATTGTCAAAAATTATACAGTCATGTGTTTCTTAATAATGGGATGCATTGTGAGAAATATGTGGTTAGGTCATTTGTGGTTACACAAACATGATAGACTGCTATGCACATAGGCTCTGTGGTACAGCTACTGCTACCAGCCTACAAATCTATATAGCATGTTACTGTACTATAGGCAGGTAAAATACAACAGTAAGCATTTGTGTATCAAAGCATACCTAACCATGTAAAAGATACATTAAAAATGTGGTATAAAATATACTAAGTGGTACATGTGTCTAAGGCACCTACCACGAACGGAATTTACTAAACCAAAGATTGACATGGGTGAGTCAGTGAATGATGAACAAATGTGAAGGCCTAGGGCATTACCGCACTCTGCAGTGGGCTTCATAAACGCTGTACACTTAAGGTGCACTACATTTTAAAAATATATATTATTTTATTTTATTTTTAGCTCATTGTAACATTTTTACTTTGTAGACTTTAAAAGACTTTTTAATTTTTTGACTGTCTTGTAATAACTCCTAGCTTAAAACACAAACAGATTGCACAGCTGTACTAAAATATTTTCTTTATGTCCTTAGTAAATACTTTTTTTTAACTTTTGAAATGTTTTTGGTTAAAAACTAAGATACACATTAGCCTAGACCTACACAGGGTGCCTTCCACCTCCACATCTTGTTCCCCTGGAAGGGCTTGGGGACAATAATACACATGGAACTGTCGTCTTCTACATAATGATGCCTTATTGCAAAATACCTGCTAAAGAACATGCCTGAGGCTGTTTTAAAGTTAACCATTTTCCTTCTTTCCTTTTTTTTTTTTAAATTGTTGGGGATTCATTGAGGGTACAAGAAACAGGGTTACACTGATTGCATTTGTTAGGTAAAGTCCATCTTACAATCATTTTTTGCCCCCATTTTCTTTTAATAAAAAGAAGGGAAACATTTTAAAATCATGATAAATGTCTGGTATAGTAAATATAAAAACTATTAACATTTTAAATTTATCATCATTATCAAGTATTAAATACAGTGGATAATTTTATAGGATTGGCCACGATAGGTTTGTTTACATCAGTATCATCACAAATAGCCAAGTAAGGTATTGAGCTACCACAATGTTATAACGGCTATGACATCTCTTGGCAACAGGAAATTTTTCACTCAATTACAATCTACAGGACCGCTGATGCACACCAATATATGCAGTCCATCACTGACCTAAATGGCTATTATGTGTTGTGTGACTGTACAATAAACTCCACCAGTGTTTGGAAAATCTGCATAACTCAGTGAACTAATATTTTACAAATTACTACTTCATGGTACAGAAACACACATAGGTAAAATTCTATCAAACTGTAAGATGGATCAATGGATTTTAATGTATTGAAATTTTATTCCTATTCCACACTGCAACTAACCTTCAAGAATCTATCACTTGTCTAGTTTTCAAGTAGTATCCGGAAAGAACATCTGTAATTATCTGAAAAGCTATTAAAATATATCTTCCATTTCCAGCTGCTTTTATTTATGAGGTCAGACTTCCTTCTTACACCTCAACCAAAACAACGTGTTGAAAAGGATTAACAGAGGAGCACAATAAGAATTCTGCCATCTACCAATAAGCCAGACACTAAACAGATTAGCAGATTGTAAAATGACGACATTCTTCTCACTTCCCCCCCCCATTTTGGAAAAGAGAGATATTTTCATTGGGGATTATTTGTATTTACAGGTAACTGTTTCATTATTGTCACTTTAAATAAACTTTTTATTTTTGAAATCCAAAAAATTAATTTCCAATATTTAATCTTAAATATAGTAAAATATAAATAATTCAAGCATCCCAAAGCATCTAGAAGTCCACTGAGTAAACTCTGAGTATACTTTCTTGTGTAGTTTAGTAGGTGTATTTATATCCATATTCCAAACTGCAAAGGTTATCATAAATATTACTCAAGGTCTCTAAAGATGTTAACTTTCTTTTTAGTTTGATTCCCTTATCAGATTTAATAACCTTACTTTATTGTATTATTATACAATACTATTGTATTATTATACTATTTCATTATTAAGAGTTATTATTGTATTATTATACAATAATATTGTATTATTATACTATTTCATTATTAAGAGTTATCATTAAATGCTACTTTGGTATTTTCTAATTTTCCATACAAGAGTGACTACTTGGATAAATTTGTCCCTGGCCAATAATGTGTACCTCATTTTATAGTGCTTCACTTTATGGCTCTTCATTAGAGAGAGTTGTGAGATAGTGTTAGAGATAGTGTTGTTTGCAAATTGAAGTCTGAGTCCAGCAAGTCTATCAGCACCATTTCTCCAGCAGCATGTTCTTAATTCATGCTTCTTTGTTACCATATTAGTAATTCTCATACTATCTCAAACTTCTTCATGATTATTATGTCTGTTATGGTGCCTGTTATCGCTAACCTTTGTTGGTACTCTTAAAATTATTCTGGGGCACCATGGCCATGCCCATAGAAGCCTATGAATTTAATTAATAAATGTGTGTGCTCTGACAGGAACATAATCCAGCCTTTCTCTCATTTCTCTTCCTCTCTTTGGGTTCCGTATTCCATAAAACAATAACAATATTGAAATCAGGCCAATTCATAATTGTAGAATAGACTCTAAGTGACCAAATGAAGAGTCAAACCTTTCTCACTTTAAATCCAGAGATAGAATAATTGAGCTTATTGTGTTATTCATTTCATTTCAAGGATCTGGAAATGAATCAATAATAACTCTGATATATGACTGTACTTAATAAATACTCAATTTTTACTAACAGTAAAAACTATCATGATTGATATAATAAAAATATGGAGCAGTGTGGATGGTAAAGAGACAAATCCTATATTTGATGGTGTCAACTATAAGAAGAAACTCAGATGGATCACAAATAACAGACGCCAACAAACATGTAATTATGTTGTAATTATGCATGTAATTATGTGTCTAATTGTCATTAGCAGTTTGTTATCATAGTAACATCAATGAACACGAAGAAGTAGGTACCATCAAGGACCAATTTCCCACATCAAAATTGAAAAATCAAGAAAAGTTGTTAGAATCACTTTGTCAGGAGAGTAGGGAACAGTCAAAGGTTTACAGCAGCAAAAAAAAAAAAAAAAGGTAAGTAAAGGAAAAAGTCACCTTAAAACAGAAGGAAATCTTTATGGAATTTGTATTTGCTATTGTCCCAACACTCTCCCTGGCTTTGTGGTCATCTGTAAGTTAGCAACCTGCATTTGGGTTGCTATGGGACCTTGGTCCCTGGTTCTACAGAAAGTAGAGTAGAGTTTATTCTGAAATAAAAACACGTGTAATTGCCTGGTCTAAACTGTTTCAGGTCAACTTAAAGAACTGACACAAGGCACTAATAATTGTTGCATCTGACTTAGAAAATACTGGGACATCAAAGCAGTGAATATTTCTCAAAAATGTTATAAGGCCAATAAGCAAGCCACAGTCATGGGTAAAATATTATAGTTGAGCCATAAAATGTGAAAACTCTTGGGAGTGAAAGCTGAAATGTTTCATCAGAATGTAGGTCAAGTACTCCTACACACCTTGAGAAATTTAGAAAGTCACATGCAGGCTCATTACAGGATGCATACTCCAAAAAGACCTGAAGGAATCCTATGCTTTACTTCTATCTGAACTCTATGCTTACTACAAGCAGGCCATAAATCTTGTAAATATTTATAAATGGTCTGGATGATTGTTGTACAAGTGTCACAGTATAGATCTAATGGGAACCAAAAAACAAACAAAGGTGCAGTATTTTGTTCCCTCCAGTTTATTGTTGTCTGGTTCTGTTTTATGTTTTCCTGCTTTTTCTTTTTTTACTAGCAACTTTTGACTCCAAACATTCAAGAAAATATTCAAAAACATAAACAAAAGATGAAACATTTACTTGACTACCACCAAAAAGAACAGAGACTCAGGAGACCACATATGTTATACAATATTGACTTTCTAAAAGTAGTTCAGAAATGTCTACTAAAAACACAGCTAAGTTTAGGGCAAACAGCAAATAGAAACAGATGACCTGAGTCACACATTATACAAAATATTCAATATATTTTCAGAAATTCTGGAACTGAATCATTAATAACTCTGATATATAACTATATTTACTGACAATCAGAAAATGTAAGCATACAATGAAACAAAAAATAATAATCTTTTCACAGGAGAATTTAACAGGAAGTACCCCTGAGTAAGCTCAAACATTTTACTTAATAGAGAAAGACTTTCAATCAATTTTGTTAGGTATGCTCACATACTATATTTCTAAAAGGAAGCCATGAACAAAAAGCTAAAGGAAACCAGGACAACAATGTAAAAAACCCAGAAAATATCAACAAAGAGATAGAAATTGCTTTTATAAAACACACAAATTCTGTAGCTAAAAATACAATAGCTGATGTAAAACTCAACAGAATATTAAAATAACAGATTTGAGCAGACAGAAGAATCACTGAACTTGAGGATAGATTAATTAAAAGTATATAGTATAGGAAGCTATCCTGTCCAAAAACTTCAGGAGAGAGAACATTTTTCATGCTGAAAGATCAAGAGGTGGGCAGAAAATATGGGCTAATTGTCAACAATATTTGACCCACAAAGTAAAACAAACATTAAGAGTTAGTCAGACCTCCATATTCATTTGACAGAGAAACCAAAACTGCGCAATCCCAATGTCATCACAGTTTTTTGGTCTTCCGACCAATGGCACTGTCCCCATACCAGCCACAGAGGAAGTTGTGAAAAGGAGGATTCAGGAAATTGGTGTAGTTGAGCAATCATGAAAGCCTGACAAAACAATTGAAAAGCTGAAGAAATCTTTAACAAAAGTTGAAACAGTCAAAGAGAAGGCAGTTATGAAAACGGAAAACTTGAAAGCTACATGAGACTCTTCAGAGCAAGAGGTAAGATTAGACAAAGAGAGGGCCCATCAAACGTTAAAGACTGCCACTCCTGAGCTCCCCACAGGAAAGAGCATGGTGAAGTATCAGGACAAGAACAAAAGCTTACTGACTTTTGAGAAATTATTATGAAGATGTTGGGGTTTAAAATGAAAACACCAGAAAAAGAAATCATTAGTCAGCTAAGGATTATTATACAAGTTTATGAAATATCTAAAAAGTCTAAGCTTGCTTCTGATTGTGAGACTAGACAAGATAATGAACAAAGAATTTCTATCTTTTCACTGCTACCAACAATAACTAAGCAAATATGGATATTTCCTCTACCATCTTGAATATATAGCTATGTTGTGAATGAAATGAGTTGGAAAATTTTCACATAAAAATAAATAAATAATTAAAATTATATGGTATAGGGATCAAAAAGAAAGGGTACTAAATAAAAATGAACAGAGAGTAAGGGACATACATATAGAACACTGTCAAGCATACCTACATAAGAATAATCCCAGGAGGAGACGAGAGAGAAGAAAGGGGGAGAAAGATTATTTGAAGAAATGATGGAAACAGAGCAGTGCCTGTGGCTCAAAGGAGTAGGGCACCCGCCCCATATGCCGGAGGTGGCAGGTTCAAACCCAGCCCCAGCCAAAAACTGCAAAAAAAAAAAGAAATGATGGACAGGAAATTGCCAAAGTTTATGATATGAAATACATGGATCTATAGATGTTTAAGAAGGTCAACAACTCTAAGTAGGGTAGACACTGAAAGATCCCTTCAGAAACATTATAATCAAATTGTCAAAAGCTAAGGACAAAAATATGATAATGAAAATAGCAAAAGAGAACCCTCTTGGTTCATATGATTATAGGGTTAGTGTCTTGCTGATCTACTTGAGTTCTTTGTAGATTCTGGTCCTTTATCATATGCATAGTATGCAGATATGATCTCCATTCTGTGGGTTGTCTATGTGCTCTTTTGCTTGTGCCTTTGGCTATATAGAACCTTTTTAACTTGATAAGATCCCATTTATTTATATTTATTCTTGCTGAGATTGCCTTTGGGGTCTTATTCATGAATTCTTTGTGAGGTCAATATTTATAAGAGTTTCTCCAACATTTTCTTCTAGGATTCTTATAGTGTCTTGCATTAGGTTTAAGTCTTTGATCCTTTGTGAGCTAATTTTTGTGAATAATGAGAGGTGTAGATCCTGTTTCAATCTTTTACATGTGGCTACCCAGTTTTGCCAGCACCATTTATTGAACAAAAGTTCTTTCCTCTGGTGTATGTTTTTCTATGTTTCATCAAAAATTAGATGGGAATATGAAATCAGGGCTCATCCCTGGGTTCCAACAACCAAAGAACCCCATTAAAAAGTGGTAAAAATATATAAACAGAAACTTTTCAAATGAATGTTTGCTAATGGCCAAGAAACTCATGAAAAAATGCTCAAGAACTTTAATCTTTAGGTAAATGCAAATCCAAACCACAATAAAATATTATATAACTCCAATGAGAATGGCTCACATTAAATAGTCTTCCAAACAACAGATGTGTAGAGAGAAAGAAACTCTTACACAGTGTTGGTGGGACTACAAACTTATGCAACCTCTATGGAAAACTGTAGAGAGATACATCAAAGAACTAAAAGTAGACCTACCATTTGATCCAGAAATCCCACTGCTAGGTATATACTCAAAGGGAAAAAGGTCACTTTATAAAAAGGACAACTCCACTCAAATGTTCATATCAGCACAATTCACAATTGCAAAGACATGGAAACAACTCAAGTTTCCACCAATATATAAATGGATTAATAAAATGTGGTATATTTTATTAGATATATGCATACTATTGAGTACTATTCAACCATAAAAAATGGCCTCTAGTATCTTTTTGGACAACATGTAGGGAACTAGAAACCATTCCTTTAAGTGAAACATCACAAGAAGGGAGAAGCAAAGACCAAATTAGAACTAATTGATCAACACTTAAGTGCACGTATAAAAATAAATCTCAGTGAAAATACATCTGGGAAGTAGGGAAAATGAGCAGATGGGTAAATTCTTACCTCTTGGTTATAGTGCCTACAATCTGGGTGGAAGTCACACTTACACGTATAACTTTGATTCAATCTGTACAAAAATAAAATATGCAAACAAAATATCTGTACTCCCCACTATTCTGAAATAAATAATAAGTATTATTATTATAGGGTCAATATTTTTAAAGAGAAGAGATTTCAATCAAAATTTTATATCAACAAGGAATATCTTTCCAATGTAAAGGAGAAAAAATAAGCCATTCTCTGATAAACAAAAACTGAAGGAGTTTTTCAGAACAGAGCTGCCTCACCAATTGTTAAAGAGAAACCTTCAGCATGAAGTGGAAAGATACTAGACAATAATTTGAAGACATTTGAAGAAACAAAGAACTCTAGTAAAAGGTGAATACATAGGCAAACATAAAAAGCAGTATTATATGTTTGGCTTTTATCTCCTCTTTGTATTTCCTATATGATTTCAGAGAAGAATGTATAAAAATTATAAATCTAAGTTAATGGCCACACAATGTATAGAGATGTGTTTTGTGAAAAAACAATATAAGGAATAAAACTATATAAAGTCAAAATTTGCATATATGATTTAAACTCAGAGTTAATTCAAGCTTGAGTGGTATATATTCAGAATATTAATTGCAATATTGATGTAACCATGAAACCAATCTCAAAAGGAAATAAGAAAAGAATCAAAAAAATGCATTATAAAAATAAATACACAAAAAGGCAGCATTGGAGTATTCTTAAGGGGGGGGAATAATAAAAAGACAGAAAACAAAAGACAAAATGAAATAAATTTCTTCATTATAAATAATTACTTTAAATATAAATGGATTAAACTCTCCAATTCAAATTCAGAAAATGGCACAACAGGTTTGAAAAAAATCAATCACTTTAGATTCAAGACACGAATGAGGATGAGTGAGTGGATGGAATGAATGAATTACATGCAAATAATAATTAAAAAGAGCATAGGTGTCTACACTAATGTCACAGAAAATAGACTTTAGGTCAAAATTGTTATAAGTGGAAAAGAAGGACATTATCAACTGAAAACTGGTCACATCATCAAAGAGACATAATAATAATAGTCATATGTACAACTTCTTCTCTGAAGAATACAGCAACAAAGTATCATCTAGGAAGCAGAGAGCAGCCCTCAACAGATACCATTCTTACTGGTAACTTGCCCTTGAACTGCTCGGCTTCTAGAGCCATAAGCAATAAATTCATACTGTTTATAAATTATCCAGTCTGTGGTATTTTGATAGGGTAGGAAAAATGAACTAAGACACTACCTAAACCAAACGTAGACAGAATTGAAGACAGAAATAAAGAGGTGTACAAAAGTAGCTGAAAACTTCAATACTTCATCTAGAAGAACAGATAAAATATCTAAAGAGAAAATCAATAAGGAAATGCAGGACTTGATCAAGACTATAGTCTAAGGAGGTGTAACAGATAAATAAATATAGAATATACCATCCTACATAATATATATATATATATATTTAAGTACACATGAAAATTCTCCAGAATAGATCATATATTACACCACAAAATAAACATCAGTAAATTTTGAAAGATAGTAAAAATACATACTATTATCTCTCAATGCTATAAAATGAAATTAGACATCGATAGTAGAAAGAAAACAAAAGGAAAATTAACTTATATGTGGAAATTATATAACCGAATCTTAAGTAGTAATGGATCATAGAAGAAATCATAAGGAAAATTAAAAAATGCTGTTAAACAAATGAAAATGAAAACCCAATATCAAAAGTCACAGGATTTAATGAAAACATTAACCAAGAAGAAATTTATAGATGTAAACACCATAAACAAATAAGATTGAAAGATCTCAAATCAATAACTTAACTTTATGCTTTAAGAAACTACAGAACAAAAACAACCTATCTGAAAAACTGATGGAATAAAATTAAGATTAGAATGGTGAGAAAAAAGTAGAAAATAGACAAACAATGGAGAAAACCAACAACATCAAAAGTTAGTGCTTAAAAAAGATCACCAATTTTAACAACTCTTTAGCAAAACTGAGAGGAAAAATTGGAATCAATATGCCAGAAATGAAAGTTGGACATTACTATAAATGCTAAAGAAACTATTATTATAAAGAAATACTATAGATAATTGTATTACAACAAATTCAATAACCTATGTGAAATAGTTAAATTTCTAAAAACACACAAACTAGTAAACACATTTCAGAAGACACAGAAAACTTTAACAGACATCACAAATAAAGAGTAATAGAAAGTAGTCATTAATCAAAAGTTTTCTAATAAAATGAGGGCCAGATGAATTCACTTATATATTTTAACAAAACTTTAGAAGAACTAACGTCAATCCTTCTCACACTCTTCCGAAAAGATTACTGTATTTTGCCATGAATAATGCACACAGTTTTGCCCAAATTTTTGAGGAAAAAAAGATGTGTATTATACATGGGTAGTACTAATTCCATTATCTACATAAATGTTTTTTATTCTTTTATTTGGGCTCACACATTAAAAGTGTGACTCTAGAAAGCTCTAATAATATCTGCATTCAAAATAATACCCTGGATTATGATCATTGATTGCACCATCCTCCATGCTACCCCCCTTCCTGGCTGCCACACTGGGCAGGCATCCCAGCTGCAAGAGCCTCCAGCCTACCTGACAGATCATGCCAGACACCACAGCCAGCACCATCTTGGACGTGGGTGTGCCCCTGACAGTGACATGACAGTAAATGTTGAGACCTCAGTGAAAGGAGAGAGAAACTGACCACACAGAGGCTCCTCCTTCTCTCACTGGAGGTGTGAGGCATGGAGCCAGTCACTCCGTAGACGTTGGGAGTGAGCCTAGGTGGTAGGCAAGAATAGTGCCCATGACCTGAGTGCCCAACCTCCCCCAACTGCCCTTCACTGGCATGCCCTCCTCCTCACATCCTCTCAATTCCTATTCCAGCCCACATCTCTTGGTGGAAACATGGTCACAGGTACTTTGCTGAGAACCTCAGCAAGCTTATTTCCTGGGAAGCTGGTGTGATGAGGGCAAGGGCTGGCCCAGAAGTCTCATTTTAGCAGGTGATTTTTAGGATTTTTAGGTTTGGGAAATGCTGGTGGTGTTCATTCAGACATTACTGAGCACCCAAGGTCTGGTTGGCTCAAAGAGGTCACCGTCTAGACACTAAACAGAAAGGTAAATGCAGAGTATTGCCCTGGGGTATCATTAGGGAAGCCTTCCTCCTCAGCATGGGGTCTGGAGGCCTCAGAACAGGCCCATCTGCAGTAGAGATAAGGCAGCCTAGAGAGGTTAGGGATCTACAGTCAGGAGCACAAGGCAGGCAGGGCTGGTCCTCCACCCTCACACCAGCTTCCTAGGAAGTAAGCCTGCTGGGGTTCTCAGCAGAGCAGCCATGATCATGTTCCCACCAACAGACATGGGTGGGAATAGGACATGGAGAAGAAGTAGGAATGAGAGTGGCTGGCGGGGTGGGGGGGACAGTTGCGGGAGGTCAGGTGCTCAGGTTGTCCGGACAACTCTCACCTTTGGCTTGATTTTCTCCACATAGAAAAGCCTGAAGAATTCACAATAAACTACTAGAGGTAAGAAATGAATTCAGCAAAATTGAAGAATACCACTCTTTCACACCCAAATATTAATTGGCATGTTTCTTTATACCAACAATGATCAATCAGAAAAGTATATTAAAGGATCACGCAGAAAATAATAAAATACCTGAAAATAAATTTAAACCAAAATGGAAGACTTTTACACTGAAAACTTCAATATGTTGCTGAAATAAATTAAAGATAAAAATAAATGTAAAGAAATCCTGTGTTTATGGATAGGAATACTCATACTTCTAAAATGGCAAGATCATAGAAAGCAATCTATAAATTTAGTGCAGTCTCTATCAAGACCCCAACTGTGTTTTTGCAGAAATGGAAAAGCCAATTATCAAATTCAGATAGAACTGTGATAGGTCCAAAATGACAAAGCAATATTGAAAAGATAAATGAAGTTGGAGTAGTCACATTTCCAATTTCAAATGTTATTGCATTCATAGTAATCAGAACAATATGGTACTGGCATTGAATAGACATATAGATGAATATCTTGTGAATCCCAAAATAATTCATATATCTATGACAAAGGACAATCAACAAAGGTGACAAAAACATTCAGTAGGGACAGAACAGTCTCTTCAACAAGTGGTGCTAGGTGAAATAAATGTTCACATGCAAAAATGAAGCTAGAGTCCCTACCAAATAATAGATAAATTAAAACTTTGTGCATCAAAAGACAATACTAAAAAAGCAAAAAGAAAGCTATATTGTAGAAGAAAATTACTGAAAATCATTTATCAGATAAGCGATTAATATCCAGAAAAAGAACACCTATAACTCAGCAACAATAAAACAAGTCAGTCAGTTAAAAATAGGTAACACACTTGAATAGACATTTCTCCAGAGAAGACATACATATGACCAAGGAGCATATAAAAAAATACTCAGCAACACCAATCATTAGGGAAATGTAAATCCAAGCAAGTGAGATACCATTTCACACCACTTGAATGTCTAAAGTAAAATAAACCAAAATAATAAAAGTTAGGACGAAGAAATTGGAACACATGTATACTGCTATTAGGAATGTAAGCTGGTTCAGCTGCTGTGGAAAATAGTTTCTCAGAAAGTTAAACATAGATACTATATGACTCAGCACCCAGAAATTCCATTCCTAGGTATATGCATCTGCCCTCTTCATTGAAAAAAAAAAGCCTCAAACAAATAACAAATACAAATACATGTGCATACATGTTCGTAGTAAGGCAATTCCCAATAGCCAAAAGATGAAAACAACACAAAGTTCCATCAGCGGAAGAAAGAATTATGTAAATACACAATGGAGGCGTATGCAACTGTACAAAGGAATGAAGTACTGGTATACATACGTAGTATGTGGATGAAGGTCTAAACAGTGGTTCTCAACCTGTGGGTACTGTATTAAAGGGTCGTGGCATTAGGAAGGTAGAGAACCACTGCTCTAAAACATATAACTGAAGCAAATTAGAGATTAAAGACACATATTGTTTGAGTCCATTGATATGAAATATTCAGAAAAAGTACATCTTTACAGATGAGCAGATTGATGATTGCAGGGGCTGGGCAAAGGGGCATGTGAGGAATAACTGCTTACCAGGCTCAGGGTGTCCTTTTAGAGTAATGAAAAATCTTTGAAAATAGAGAGGGTGGTTGCACACATTGTGAATGCACTAAATGCCACTGTATTACTCACTTTGAAATAGATAAATTTATGATATGTAAATTTCACCTCAATAAAAAAAAAATAAAAATTCTTATCAGCACCAGAGACTTGAGTTAGGGAAGAAAGATAATGAGTGTGATGAGGAAAGAGTAACTAATTTATGTAATTGTAACTCCTAAGTACTGTACTGTAACTCATACATTAGAAGATAGTTCATGCATTTGACTTACTTCCTTAATGTTATATACTTACTAATGATGCCCCAGAAAGAATTGAATCAGCTTTGAGTATTTGATCACAATCTTCTACACCCCTTGCAAAAGCCAAAATGTGATGCATGGATTTAAGGTACAGACTTCCATTCCAGTAAAGATTCCTCCCAAGTCTAGTTTCACTGATTCTAGTTTTTCTATAGAGAGTTTTTCAAAGTGGATTTTACGTGCAATTGATAAATCTTAGACCAAAAAAAAAAAAAAATAGTGTGAATAAATAAGCCAAAATAATGAACAACATTCGAATTGCTTCAGCTAAATTTTCATTTTCCAGAGCAAAAGCATAAAGTGGTGTATCATTTAATTTTAAAATATTGTTAAATAAGGGATATTTTTTCCCCTGATACTATCTCTTCTTACAGCTGAGGAATTAATTCTGTAATAAGGTGACATTGGTAAAACTTCAAAGCAAAGCAATTGAATACTGCAATTGAATAAAGCAGCTGCATACAACTAGCTGTCTGGCAAATTATTGTCTATTAAAATATTCCTTTCCACAAACACAGGGCAAAAATATGTATAAAGTATTTTTTTTCCAAAAGAAGGGGATAATTTTATGTTACTACCACTTTTAGGGAAGTTTTGCTTCTTAGAGTCTAGGTTGTCTTGAGACCCCATGTTTAGAAGACAGAATATCACATTTCTAAATTAAATGTTTCTATTAAAAGAAAGCAAATTATTTTTATATAATATGGTTTAGAAAAGAAAATGAATATTTATATTTTACCAGAAAAAAATGTGACTGCTGAAATAAAAATGCATATAAATTTATGATTTTTAGTTTTTTGACACCACCTCTCTATCTGTCCATACACAAGTTCTTAGATCTCTTCCTGCAGCTGAATTATTTCTTCACTCTTCAGAGAAAATTAGGAATATGTAGAATTATTTCACTCCCCCTCAAATCATGGGGAAGAATATAGCAGAGCTTATTTATTTTCTTTTATTCTGAAACACTTTTTGTCTTTATCTTCCATGGGGGCATGATGGGCCTGGGCCTGGGACAGTGATCCAAAATCATGGGGAAGAATATAGCAGAGCTTTTTTTGTTTTTCTGCAACACTTTTTGCCTATATCTTCCATGGGGGCAAGATGATCTGGAAGATAGTACAAAGACTAGGATATAGGTTAAGGTCAAAAGGGCCTGGGACAGTGATCCAGCTTTTTGACTTTCTGGTTGTATGACATTAGGAAATTTATTTCAAGTTGTAAAAACTGAATACTGTAGATTATGCATAAGTGAAAAGTATCTTTTTAATGTCAGCGGGGCAAAGATAAATACAATAGCACATGTAAAGCACTTAGTACAACATGTGGAACACTACAAGAAAGTACAATTAAATGTTAACAGATTCTCTTATGACTCAGAAAAGTAAACCCATTGTAATGTAAGCTAAATTCATTATTTATCTGATTGGACAATATAAAAATACAGGAGGAAGTAAGGGAATCAAATATAACAAATAAATGCAACTATAAAGTAAAGACAAAAAAAATGTAACTACTCTTCACTCTGTTGGGAAAAACTGTTAAAATCTGACATTGTTCTCCCTTTGGTAGCCGTGATTATGCCTGGGTAATGCCGTATGCAAATGTGTTCATCTGTGTTCATCATGGAAAACACAAGCAGAGACACATTACATTATTCTTATCAATACAATACATCTCCTTTTTAATTCAACAAAATAAACAATTTAATCTTGGTGGATGCTGGTGTTTATAATAATGCAAACTCAAAATCTGTGAAATATTATTTTCCCCTCATAAAAGCATAATGGGATAGTTTGATTGTAGATTTGACATTATAAAATACAGGTTATATGTTTAAATGACACCTTTTAAATTATAGGTGGAAAGATTGTTTGAAAAATAACATAACATTTTTACTAGCTATAAACAGGTGCTATTATTTTGGTACAGCATAATAGTAACAAGAATAAATTCACTTTGAGTTTTTGTATGACAATGACAAATCAACTATCACCTGTCCAGTAAAGTCCTTAATTTTATCAAATGCTTTCTAGAAAATAAGCTTTTTTATATATATAAATAAGAATAGAAGAATGTTTTTAAAACCTCTTTTAAAGAGTCAAATCATTTGTTAAAACTCTGATATTTCAGACAATAGTAACAGAGAGAATTCTTTACCTCAAGTCTTATTTGTGGACATACAGTGAATCTAAGGACATGAACTCAAGTCAATCTAATTAACCAATGTTAATTTAATCACTCTGTCTAGAACATTTTCTCCACAAACTGGTTGCATAAGTCACCCAAATCTGTGAGTCTTAGCTGTATTATCTAGAAAATTGTTCTGGGTGTCTTTATTCTGGTTATGTTATGAGAATTAAATGAAATGATCTTGAACACTTTGGGAAATCATATTTAAGTTCATATTTCTTCAAAGAAAGGTATAACTCTTTAAATATTGACTTCTAGTTTTATTGAGTTTTGTTGATTATTCTGGATAGGGCTGCCTTCTCTTCTCTGATGTTCTTCACCTCCTTAGTTCTATATCTCAGCACAGACGAACTAGTTGAGCATAGCTTCATGGACCTAATACTTATCTTAGTAAA
Source organism: Perodicticus potto (assembly GCA_963574655.1). Classification (NCBI taxonomy): domain Eukaryota; kingdom Metazoa; phylum Chordata; class Mammalia; order Primates; family Lorisidae; genus Perodicticus; species Perodicticus potto. The sequence continues at coordinate 19,558 of CAUYRH010079214.1, forward strand.
GGCTTACCTGACCATCAATAACACTAAAGGGGTCTCAATCCATATAAATTATTTCTCAACACAGCAAATGAACCTAGGTTAAAATTCTTAACATTATAAATACTTCTAAAAGTGAAAATAAAGGCATCCACACAGAGAAAAGGCACCTATGTAGTTGACAGTCCCTATTCTTGTTTGTGTAACTAGATTAAATGGCACTCTGATGTTATAAACTTAAAGAGATCACATTCTAGCAAATAAGGATGTCCTTTGGTTCAAGAAAATACTCGATGTCAAAGGAGGTATGCGATTCCCCCAAAGTTATGTAACTAAAAAAGCCATATGAATTTATGACTCTGACCCTTATTGGAAGAGCTGTTCTAGAGTCGGACCTTGGTCCTAAAATGTCTATTATGTTGCTGAATAGTTTCATATTTTCACGATCAGAGGTTTCCTGTCCTGGCATAGATTACCTTGCCTGGTTGAAAATTTCCACCTGCCTGAGTGTTTTTACCTAGATACATGAATGCTTGGCTTCCTTTATATGCTGACAGACCTGCAAACGTCATTCTTGAATGCCTGTCTGGAGAGAGATCTAAAGGAATTCTAACACACAATACTTGGGAAGTTGCTAAAAGAAGCGAACACAAGGGCTAACTGGACAAAATTTTAGTGCTTTACAATTTTTTCCTTAGTCAGCCATAACGGTAAATCAACATGATGACTCTGTCTTGGCACCTAATGATTACAGACACGGTCAAAGGGCAACAGACCACTATTGCTGAAGAAATGTGGAGCACACACAGTTCACAGGTGGCTATTTCAATATGGCAGGTGGATTAAAAAGCTTGATGAATGCCCTCTAAGAAATATATTCTAATGAACTCAGGAAATGTGCACTTCTATTCCCAAAACAGGTCAAAATTGTATTCTGCAGGCAATGTTTTACTGAGTATGGTCCTTCCCATTTTACATATTAAATGTAAAGGTGAGCGTGTACAGTAAATGCATAGCTACATGAGACTGGGTCCCACAACTTTAAGCATGAACATAATCTCACGTACTTCTAGAGTATAATTATTGGTCTTATAATTAATATACTTTGAAAATAATGAACTCAGATAAGATAAAGATATGTAGGCTTGATTAATGCATCTAAGTACATCCTCCCTTTTTTAAAAAAAAAAATGGAGTGAATGCATTGTTCCTTTTTTAATAGTTACTTATTAAAGAAATATTTGAATGGTTACCTAACTTCTCCAAAATAATCAGGACTTCTCTTCACAAGGCAGGAAAGATCCTGATGATTTTGGAAATTAAGGCACCTGTGTGAAATTACTGCTGCAGTAAAATTCCAATCCAATCAAAATCACAATGAACATGTGTTTCTTGGGTTATGAGCTTGAATTCTTTAGCATTCAAAAAATGCTACACAAAATGTTATGCTATTTTGAGAAAAGTAGCCCAAAAAATGCCCACAAAATGTTATGCTATTTTGAGAAAAGTAGCTTCAAAATAATTTCTTAGATTAAATAAATTTTTATGCACATCCCTCTTTCAAAAAACAAAACACTAAGTATATTTTCAAGGTAGAAAAGGCTTATTGAAAATACTGGTTTTAATCTGCTGCTGTTTGTCCGTAAGCCCCTATTATTTCTTTACTTTTTATCATTACATTAGATCATAGACATTAGTGTTGTTATAAACTTCAAGAGATCACATTCTAGCAAATAAAGATGTCTTTTTTGTTCAATAAAACACTTGATGTCAAAGGAGGTAAATACCTCACCGAAAGTTACATCACTAAAAAAGTCACATAAATTTCTGAACCTGACCCTTATTGGAAGAGCCGTTTGGAAGTTTCCTTCTGCCTTCGTGATCTTACCTAGAAAGCCAGGCCTTATAGACAAAGGGAATATTAGAAAGGAGATGATGTATGTTATTTTTCCAGCTGGAAGTATTTCCTATGGATTTATTCTAACATAGTTGAGGGAATTCTAGCCTAAGTGTTAAAAAGGAAAGTTTGGTGTAATTGGAGCACTAACGTCTGACTGCACAGCCACACACAAATGCAAACTCAAAAGCATACAAGGTTTTAATGCATATTCTTATTCTCACACCAAAAGATTAATGGAAACAGATTCTTTTCCCTGCCCATTGAGGGAGGCAATACTAATTAACTTCTAAGGGTGATTCCAGATTAATGACTCGAGTCTCTGGCTGCCAATTGTTAGCATTCTGGCTTTGTATCACTGTGATGTTTGGTTTGAGCCCACTAAAGCGGCCATGGAACTAGGCTGGCATTATGCTTGGTCACAATTCAACCAAATCCTACCCATTGTCCTCATACTTACCTACTTCATTGATATCTATAATCTTCTAGGTCTCTTGGTGACATTGAGTTTACAAACAGAGGATGTAGAACACACTCCGTGCAAAATAGGGAGTCTGATTCCTATAGAAATATCTTTTCCACTCTAGAATAATGATTAATGATTTGATTTTTTTTATAATATCCTTGCCAAAAATAATAGTGAAATGCAAGGACATTTGAACTTGTGTTACATGAGATGCACTTGGTAAACAGTAAATCTAGATAATAATTGCCACTTCTGTTTGTACATTTAATCTCATGTGAAACTAAGTCTTTGGTTTGGGGATGTATAGGTTCTCTAAATTTGCATGTTTGCATAATGGAAGAAGAAAAGTATTAGAGATGAAAGGTATGAGATAGCAGAACCACTTTCCTTTGGCTCACAAGTGTAGGTGGTCTGTGGTTGGCTATCTTCGTTGCCTGCTTCCGTAGAAGATGGAGGGTTCCAGGACTTTACTCGTGAATGATGTATGCAGGAATCGACTCCTCTAACTTTAACAGTAGAAGAAGACAAGATAACAGGAAAGGGGACTTCCCAAGTTGGGGTCAGGGAAGGTGAATTAGAGGGAAGAGTTTTGATCACGACTAGATCTCCAGGAGGGAAAAGTTCCTGTTTTAGTTAGTATGTCCCAGCAGGACTTTCAGGGATAATTAGGGAGGCATGACTAAATTACTGTTTGACCAAATAACTGGGAGAAGACGTACGTACATCAGGATGCAGGAATCTTGGGGGCCTCAGAACTCTGCCTACCTCTATGGTTCATAATAAACATTTGAACTCAATAAATTATACTTAAAATTATGATATTTGTTTAAGTATTTGATCTTGAATTCCTGGCCTCAAGTGATCTTCCCTCCTTAGCCTCTCAAATTACTGAAGTGTGAGCCATTGCACCTTGGGTGTTTGTTAAGTAATTGAAAAGCAGCATAAATAATGTTCTTTAAAAAGGAATGGAGGAGGCAGGGCATGGTGGCTCACGCCTGTAATCCTAAGACTCTGGGAGGTCGAGGTGGGTGGATTGCCTGAACTCAGAAGTTCAAGACTAACCTGAGCAAGAGCGAGACCTCTGGGGCCAAGTCTGAGTCTGTGGCTCAGCAGATAGGGCGCCAGCCCCATATACCAAGGGCCCAGCCCCAGCCAAACTACAACAACAACAACAACAAAAACAGCTGAGCATTGTGGCAGGTGCCTGTAGTCCCGGCTACTCAGGAGGCTGAGGCAAGAGAATCGCCTAAGCCCAGGAGTTGGGGGTTGCTGTGAGCTGTGATGCCACAGCACTCTACCAAGGGTGATAAAGTGAGACTTTGTCTCAAAAAAAAAAAAAGAAAAAAAAAGAGTGAGACCTCTTCTCTTAAAAAAAATAAAAATAAAAGCTAGGTATTGTGTCAAGGGCCTGTAATCCCAGTTATTCAGGAGGCTGAGGCAAGAGGATGGCTTGAGCCTGTGAGTTTGAGGTTGCTGTGAGCTATGACACAATAGCACTCTACTGAGGGCAACAAAATGAAACACTGTCTTAAAAAAATATAAATAAATAAATAGGCTTGGCGCCCAATGCTCAGTGGTTAGGGAGCCAGCCACATACACTGGGGCTGGTGGGTTCAAGTCTGGCCTGGGCCTGCTAAACAACAATGACAACAATAACAAAAAAATAGCTAGGTGTTCTGGCGGGTACCTGTAGTCCCAGCTACTTGGGAAGCTGAGCCAAAAGAATCGCTTAAGCCCTAGAGTTTGAGGTTGCTGTGAGCCGTGACACTACAGTACTCTACCGAGGGCAACATAATGAGACTCTCTCTCAAAAACAAATAAAAAAAACAACAACACATAAATAAATAGACTGGAGGAACCAGGCCAATAATCCAGAAACATGACAAAAGTAAATGAATGCTGCCTGGGTTAGCTCAAGCTAAGGGGGAGAAGACCCACAAGTACACATTAGCCCATGCTGTTCATCTTCAGCAGCACCGATTTACACTGGGCCAGGATTCACTCAGGAACACTGCACAGTGCTCAGAGCCTTTTGCTAACACAAGATCAACTTGGAGAGGGCAGTTTGTGTGGGGGGTTTGATGTTTAAAATCACTCTTCTTTTTTCCACTCCTCAGTTCCTACCTAAGATGAGTGAGGCTGTATCCTCTAGATTAGGATCCTTTCTTACACACCTATTGTGCCAAGTCATAGGAGACTTGCATTTTTTTAAGATTTGAATTTTAAATTTAAAATATCATCATCATGAAGGCCTCCTTTATTGTATGGCTGGCTTGTTGATCAAGCCCAGGAAAGCAGGAGGCTGCGGGTATTTGCTATTGGTCTTCCATGTAGAACTGTGGTGGGGTCAGAGCTGTCTGAGAGTAAGGAAGCTTCTTTGCTTTTAGTATTTGGGTGGGGGAAGCAAAGGGCTTTTCTTTTCATTTCTTTTTTCTATTAAATCTGACATTTTAAAAGATATCATTAAAAAATATTCTTCTGCCTAGGAGAGAAAGGGTTTGGATCTTGAAACCACAGGCTCTTGTCATGTTTACTATTTAATCCTTCAGGCCTTATCTTTTCTGACTTGGAGAACCAAAGGCGTTTTGATCCCCTTCCAGTTTCATAAACAATGTTCTTTAATCAGCTGGAGGCATCACTGTTGATCAGAGAACAGCACTCCACCCTCCCTGAAGCTAATGGCACTTGCCAATCCTGCCATCCAGAAGCGAGAGAGCAGGGGTGTCCTTTGAGCCCACAGAGTGCTGTTGTTTCAAATGTACATGAAACTGTAGAGAATAATCTGAAACCCATTTCTTATTAATAGATGCAGAGCGTAGAGGCATTTGCTAGTCTTCAAAGCAATGCCATGATCCCACATGACCACCAAACATATTTATTGAATCATGGCTATTATGATAGTTGTGATATTGAAAACATGTTTCATGGGAGGTGCCTGTGGCTCACTGAGTAAGGTGCCAGCCCCATATATCGAGGGTGGCGGGTTCAAATCCAGCCCCCGCCAAACTGCAACAAAAAGTAGCCGGGCGTTGTGGTGGGCGCCTGTGGTCGCAGCTACTTGGGAGGCTGAGGCAAGAGAATCGCCTAAGCCCAAGAGCTGGAGGTTACTGTGAGCTGTGAGCTGTGATGCCACGACACTCTACCTAGGCCAATAAAGTGAGACTGTCTTGAAAAACAAAACAAAACAAAACATGTTTCATTTCCACTGGCACTAAGTTCATCATCTTTTTTTTTTTTTCTTTTTTGCAGTTTTTGGCCGGGGCTGGGTTTGAACCCCCCACCTCCGGTATATGGGGCCGGCGCCCTACTCCTTTGAGCCACAGGTACCACCATAAGTTCATCATCTTAATGGAAATATAAAAAGGAAAAACTACTAAATAGGAAGTACAAGTGAATTGTTAATAATATTATCAGCCACAAACACCGAGGCTGGTGATTCAAACCTGGCCCAGGCCAGCTAAACAACACGACAACTGCAGCAAAAAAAAAAAAAAAAAAAAAAAATAGCCGGGTGTTGTGGCAGGCGCCTGTAGTTCCAGGTAGTTGGGAGGTTGAGGTAAGAGAATTGCTTAAGCCCGAGAGTTTGAGGTTGCTTTGAGCTGTGATGCCACAGCACTCTACCAAGGGCGAGATGATGAGACTCTGTCTCAAAAAAAAAAAGAAAGTAAGAAAGAAAGAGAAAGAAAATAAAAAGGATAGGTGGCGCCAGTGGCTCAATGTAGTAGAGTGCCAGCCCCATATACCGGAGGTGGCAGGTTTAAACCTGACCCCGGCCAAAAACTGAAAAAAAAGGATAGGGATATATACATATATATCCATTATATATTGTACTCAGTTATGATTGGCTAGATTGTACTGTGACATAAAAACCCCTCCAATCACAGTGATTAGAAATATTGAAGGTTCATTTTTCATTCAGACTATATGTCTTTCTGCTCTGTCATGCTCACCAGGAGAACTAGGCTGATGGGGGCTCCCTTTTGGTGGTTCCAAAATTGCTTGGCAAAGGAAAAAGAATGAAGGCACCTTCTACCTTCCACTCTCTCTTAAAGCTTCCAGTTCGAAAGAACACGAGAGACTTCTGCTCACATATCAATAGCCAAAGCAGGTCACTAGGGCAGAAGGTTGGAGAAATATTTGGTGAACAGAAGCAATGATAGCCACACATATATACATTTGGGTTTTTTTTTTTTGTTTTTTTTGTTTTTTTTTTTTAGAGATGGAGTCTCACTTTATTGCCCTCGGTAGAGTACCGTGGTGTCACAGTTCACAGCAACCTCCAGCTTAGGTGATTCTCTTGCCTCAGCTTGCCGACTACAAGCACCTGCCATAACGCCTGGCTATTTTTTGTTTGTTTGTTTGGCTGTGAAGAAGCTTTATGACATTGATGTGGCCCCGGCTATTTTTTGGTTGTAGTTTGGCCGGGGCTGGGTTCAAACACGCCACCCTTGGTATATGGGGCCAGTGCCCTACTCACTGAGCCACAGGCGCTGCCCAACAGCCACACATACATACATATTTTAATGTGTGGATTGAAAGGTGGGGGGGAAATAGCTTTTCAATTGTGGCCAAGGGAGGAGAGTCAACTCTGATTTATCATTTTAATATTGCTACGTTGATAAGTTTAGAATCAATGAAAACAATGACATAGGCTATGCTCATAGAATAAACTACAGTTAGTGAGAAGAATAAAGCAGATCGTTATGTTCAGACATGCAAATATCCCCAAGAAATATTTAATTTTAAAAAGAGCAAATAGCAGAATACTATGATCTCATTTATTCAAACATACACAAAAATAAACATTTATGTGCATGGTTTTTTTTTTTGCAGTTGTTGGCCAGGGCTGGGTTTGAACCCGCCACCTCTGGCGTATGGGGCCAGTGCCCTACTCCATTGAGCCACAGGCACTGCCTGAGTGTGTGTGTTTTAACAGCATAGGAAAAGGCCTAGAAGGGTTATTACCAAAGAGTTACTGTATTTTGCTATGTAGAGTGCATACACTTTTCTGGCCAAATTTTTGAAAGAAAAATAAGGATACACATTATACATGAGTAGTACAGCTGGGGAGTAGGGGTGGGTGAGCCCAGTTGGCTTCACGGGGCTGCAGGTGCCCTCCTGCCCAGGCACCCTGGGTGCACAGGGTTCTAGTCTGGAAGGATTTAGGATCCTTTGGGAGTGGGCCAGAGTAAGCTCTGCTGAGCACGGCAATCAGGGGAGGGAGTGATGGTGGAGCTGGTGAGGCAGACTGAGGCCATAAGGGGTGAAGCCTGAGTCCTGGTTCCACAAGGGGGCAGGGGTCCAGTGCAGGAGGGTCACCTGCCAGGTCTCCCACAGCTGAGTGGCCTCAGAAGGTCCTGCCCTGCTGGCCATGCGCTTGGCTTTCTTGGCTGTAGCCCTCAACAAAGAGGGGAGAGAAGGGCTCCTGGGAGAGAGGTTAGGGGCAGCTTTCACAGAGCAGTAGGCTTTGAAAGGGTGGCTCAATCTGCATATTTACCAGGGGAGCATTAGTCCTTCTCAGATTTGTCTCTCCAGGTCGAGAGCAGGCCACTGTCTCAGGGGACTCTTCCCGAAAGTTCGGACCAATAATGTGGGCACATTATACATGGGAGGGCATTTTGCACAGCAAAATATGGTACTATTTAAGGGGAATAGAGTGGGGTTTATGTGGCAGGTAGAGGACTTCTACCCTTTTTACTTTATGTAATTCTGCATTGTTTGAATTAATTGCATTCAACCTTTGTTCACCTATTACTTGTATTAGTTTCCTACAGCTGCCGTAACAAATTACCACACACATAGTAAAAGAGAAATATATTCTTTAATGGTTCTGAAGGCCAGAGGCCCCAGATCTGGCAGGACTGTGCTCCCTCCAAAGGCTGTAAGGGAAAATCTGTGCTTTGTCTCTTCCAGCTCTCGGGGACTGGCAGCAGTCCTTGACTTGTGGCCACATCACTCAATCTCTGCCTCCATGTAACAACGCTCCCTCCTCTTCTGTGTGTGTGTATTTGATTTTGGACCCACCCATTTAAAAGAGTGATCACTTCATTTCCAAATCCTTAATTATATCTGCTAAGACCTTTCTTCAAATATGGTTACAGTCACAGACTCCAGAGATTAGGATGTAGACACATATATTTGGGAAAGGGTACATCATTTCACTTACTACACTTCTGTAATATGAAAAAATTTAAAAAGAAAATGATTTTAAAAATAGGTCAGTATTAACAGGGATTAGTTTTAGGAAGGAAACATTTCCTAGATTTGCTATAGTGAATACCCATGTAACAGGCATAGACCTGCCTATGTAACTTTTTTTTTTTTTGTGAGACAGAGCCTCAAACTGTCACCCTTGGTAGAGTGCTGTGGCATCACAGCTCACAGCAACCTCTAACTCCTGGGCTCAAGCGAGTCTCCTGCCTCTGCCTCCCGAGTTGCTGGGATTACAGGCATCCGCCACAATGCCCGGCCATCTTTTTTGGTTGCAACCATCATCGTTGTTTGGCGGGCACGGGCTGGATTCGAACCCGCCAGCTCAGGTGTACATGGCTGGCGCCTTAGCCCGCTGAGCCACAGGCGCTGAGCCCTTTTTTTTTTTTTTGAGATAGAGTTTTGCTCTGTCACCCTGGGCAGAGTGCTGGGTGTCATTAGCCTCTTGAGTAGCTTGGGTGCCCACAATACCACCTGACTAGTTTTTCTATTTTTAGTAGAGATGGAGTTTCACACTTGCTCAGGCTGGTCTTGAACTCTGCAGCTCAAGCAATCCACCTGCCTTGGCCTCCCAGAATGCTAGGATTACAGGTGTGAACCACCAACCCCAGCCCTTATGTAACATTTATCATCAGGAAAAACAGACAAAGCAAAGCAATAATAATAGCCACCACCCCCATGCAATCAAAACATAGGCATTACACATACCCTATGAACAAATGACCCAGATACATTAGGGAATGTAGAGGACGTGTCCTCAAACTCAGTTATGGGGCCAGGAAGGGGTATAGGTTTAGGGCCAGGGGCTTTACATCAGCCTTGGGTTCTTAGAACCACAGACATTAAACTTTCTCATGTAAGGTAAAGCCTTCACTTGGGACTAATTCCCAGAAAGAGCCAGAAGAAGGGGAATACCTTCATGGTGCTGAGTTATAGATATTAAAATGCCTTTTCCCAAAGAAGCAACATCATTGAGTGGAATTTACAAGCTTGGACCAATTTTGGCCTACTGGTATAACTTGTTTCCTCAGCACTGTGTTGAAATTTTTTCAAATTACGTGCCAACTATTTTCATATAAAAATTTGGTTTTTGGGTGGTGCCTGTGGCTCAAAGGAGTAGGGTGCTGGCCCCATATGCCAGAGGTAGCAGGTTCAAACCCAGCCCTGGCCAAAAACTGCAAAAAAAAAAAAAAAAAAATTTGGTTTTTGGCTTCAGATTTGCCGCATTGGGTAATCATCTGCTAGAGCCAGAGGGTGGCAGCTCCTTTTAGATGGGGCATGCGCAGTGCAGTGTCCATCATTCCTGACTTTCCTGGTTTGACCCTCCTCACTCACACAGCATCCACCTGGCTACTTCAGGCACTGGAGTTTGCAAACCCCTAATGAATAGAATGAAAATTGCTCTACAGTACTGTGCAGTACTTTGTGGGTTAAGTGGGCTTGTGCAGGTTGGCTGGAGAAGCTAAGCACTCTTGCTTCCAGGAAAAAACACGTTCTAAGTTGCAAATAGCCAGCAAACAAACTCGAAACCTGCAACCTGTTTGTAAATTGGTGGCTTCTCTGTGGTAATGTTTTACAGTCCACCTAAATGGAAAGCGCATAGCTATGTATACACTCAGATATTGGAACTTCAATTCCACGGGCTATTTGGGAATGAAGTTGCAAACTTCCTCTGTGGATGATGATGTTGTCTCAGCCTGTGTGTGTGTGTGTGAGTGCAGGCTGTGTGTACCTGCGAGGTGTGGATGTGCTTTCACAACATCAGGCCACACCTGCCTTCCTGACCCCAGTTTTGGGGGATGGTTAATAAGTCATGAGACAAAATTGGCTCAACCTTATTGGGTTTGAATTGGGGACCTTTACAAAATTTTCTTGCTGGGAGTTGTGTTAACTTGTGATGGGTGTTTCCAGCAAAGCTCTTCAATTTTTATTTTTATTTTCTTGAGACAGTGTCTTACTCTGTCATCCTAGGTAGAGTGTGGTGGCATCATAGCTCACAGCAACCTCAAACTCCTGGGCTTAAGCGATTCTCTTGCCTCCACCTCCCAAGTAGCTGGGACTACAGGCGCCTGGCACAACGCCTGGCTATTTTTTGTTGTTGTTGCAGTTGTCATTGTTATTTGGCAGGCCTGGGACGGGTTTGAATCCACCAGCCTTGGTATATATGGCTGGCGCTGTAACCACTGTACTACAGGTACTGAGCCCCAGGTAATTTTTTTTATTTTTAGTAGATACGGAGTCTTGTTTTTACTTAGGCTGGTCTCAAAATCTTGAGCCCAAGCAATCCACCTACCTCAGCCTTCCAGAGTGCTAGGGGTTAGAAAGTTTAAGGTAGCAGGATTATGGGGGTCTTGAGTGACAGGACATCCAATTCTGAGCTTTGTCTCATAGACAGTGGGGAACCCTGGAAGGCTTTTAAGCCATGGAATGGTATGATCCAGGTATTATATTAGGAGATCAATCTGGAGGTGACACTGGGATGCTTTGGAAAGACAAAGGGGAAAGAGAGAGAGAGGGAGACCAGGGGAAGGTCCCTAAGAGGAGAAATGATTTAAACGTGAGCAGGCCACAGGGTCTTGAAAAGAAGGGACAGATAGGAGAGATATCTTAAAGGATCAGTGGAAAACAGATTGTAATGAGGGGAGCAGCAGCAGCTTGGTAGAGGGATGACGCCAGGTTTGGAGCCACTAGGGCAGTGGTGGTACTACTGGCTAAAAAAGCCAGGAGTGGAGAGAGGACCACTGGGAAATGCCAGGAAAAGCAGATAGGTTTGAGTCCTGCTTTGAGGCCTTGATGGGGCATCCAGAGGGCAATGATCCAGCTCTGGTTCCACGTTCTGAGCTGCTGGCTGGTGGTTGTCACCCACGTGGATTAATCTCCTTACTCATGTCCTAAAGATTTTTTTTTTTTTTTTTTGTAGAAACAGAGTCTCACTTTATCACACAGAGACATGGCAGAGTGCTGTGGCATCACACAGCTCACAGCAACCTTCAACTCCTGGGCTTAGGCGATTCTCTTGCCTCAGCCTCCCAAGTAGCTGGGACTACAGGCGCCGGCCACAACGCCCCGCTATTTTTCTGGTTTTCGCAGTTCGCCAAGGCCGGGTTTGAACCCGCCACCTTTGGTATATGGGGCGGGTGCCCTACTCGATGAGCCACAGGCGCCGCCCCAAGTCCTAAAGATTTAAGAGCAGTAGCTGATGGGAACTACTGAGGCTGCTAAAAATCCCCTGGGCAACCTCCAAGCTCCCCACGCTTTCTCCAGTTGAGGAAGTGTTTTGTACCTGGACAATTCAGAAGACAGGCAGAGGTTACTCCAGATCCCCACCTTCGCACAGACCCATACCTCTGGGATTTGACCAGCTTTTCTGGCTGTGCTTCCCGTGTTCACCACGCCCCGCCGTCGAGAAGTCCTTCCTTATGCTCACTTTGCATCTTTCATATTGATGTTTGACTTCCATGTGGGGTTCAGATGTGACCCCCTTTTTAAACTAGGCCCCCCTGACATTTGTGAGCTCATGAGAATATGGGGTAACTCCTCTAACGGAAATACCAGCATTCTTGTGTTTCTGCTGAGTTCTCAAGAATTATTTCAGTGCCTTCACTAGAAAGGAAGGAAGCGAAGGAACGGGCAGCTTCACTGTCCGGGGTTGTGGCTAAATGCAAAGGCAAAGTCTCCGAGTGAAGCCGTGCTTAGGTACAATTGAGGCTTTATTGTTTCACAGGATTCCGAGCAAGCCAGTCCTTACTCCTTTTTATTCTTCTTATTCCTTTGTCCTCTTCAATTTTCCCCTGTCGAACCTCAAGTCCCTTGACTGTGCCCTTCGCGCTCTCTCTCCTCTTCGATCCACGTCTTCCTTCTTTGATATTCATTCCAGAAAAATTACCCAGCCCATTTTGTAGTAGCAGGCAAAGACTGGTGACGGGTGCAATTGCTAGAATATATAAACATGATTCTTTTTTTCAGGTAGCATCTAGGATGCCAGTCTTAGCGGCTTCATTTAAAAAACTATTTATATTCGCAGAAGTCTATAATAGCATTTTTATTGTGTATGCCTGTGATTTGGGTGCATTTTTTTTCCTCTGCCGGTTTCTTATTTTCGTTCAACACCGACTACAGCCTTAAATGATAATGAAAACAGAAGCACTCCTTTTAAAAGGCAATGACTGCTTTCTGCATCCTTTAGTATATATGTGCTCCCTGCCTGAAGGGGATGGTTTAGTATTTAAAACGGCAGGCTCCCAACTGCCTCAGAACCCAAGTTCACATCCTTGTAGCATTGACTCGTTTGGGAGAATAAATTGCATACAAGGCTATTTGTGTTGGGTGTCTTTCAGATGAGGTTTTAAGACCCAAAGTTCTCTGTGGACCCCCGGAGGGAAGAGGAGTTCTTTTTTTCTTTTTTTTTTTTTTGAGACAGAGCCTCAAGCTGTCACCCTGGATAGAGTACGGTGGCATCACAGCTCACAGCAACCTCCAATTCCTGGGCTCAAGCGAGTCTCCTGTCTCCGGCTCCCAAGTAGCTGGGACTACAGGCACCCGCCACAACGCCCGGCCATTTTTTGGTTGCAGCCGTCATTGTTGTTTGGCGGGCCGGGCTGGATTCGAACCCGCCAGCTCAGGTGTACGTGGCTGGCGCCTTAGCCTGTTGAGCCACAGGTGCCGAGCCGGGAAGATGGAGTTCTTGTCCTGCCGTCCTTGCCCTGGGTTCTAGAACCTGGCCTGGCCCCAGATGTCACACACTCACTTTCAAAGAAAAATGCTTATTTGGGACATTCTTCTTTCAGCTCCTGCTGTTCCTTTGCTTCCGTGATGTGACCTGCTGCTTTTGCTCCAGACTTTTCCTGTGCATTAACAAAGTCAAGCAACAAAATCGTTCCCCTCAGAGTCAGAGTGCTCCAAATACAAGCTTGCTATCTGTATCCCATTATCATGGATAACTCGCCAACCCTCATGCCACGGGTATGATTGACTTGCAATTATGGGTTGTGCTTTACTGCAGCTCTGAATGATATTCTTGGCTTTCCTTAAGACAAACCTGGAACCCCTGGGTCATGTGAGAAATGGCAGATTTTACAGACCCCACTCTGTTGTTTTTTTTTTTTCCCCAAGCCTAGTTATTGGATCTGTAATTAGTGATGCAATAATAATACCTTCCATTTGCTATTTTATATGCCTTTTCATAAAGGCTTTCCATGTTCTTGTGATTGATTTTCACAAAAATGCCTTTGATATTGGCAGTACAGATAGTATGGCCTGATTTTACAGATAAGAGGGCAGTTAAATTGAGGGTAAATGACTTGCCCAAGTTCCTTTCACAAGTCTAAGATGGACCTAGGACTGAACCCAGATTTCGGAATTTCAAGGTAGGTGGTTTTTCCAATGGCCCTGGCATGTGTAACAGTTGCTGTTACATACCGGATTTCACTTGATCCTATAATGATCTTATAAGATAAAGTGAAAAGAAATTTTCATCCTTATCTTCCGGATCACAAAGTAGAAATCCAGAAAGGGTGATTTATCAAAGTGATGTAGACATAAACATAAGAGGAAGGATTTGACCCTAAGGCTCCACATCTGTTGCTCCTAGTGATACTTTGCTGGTGACTAATGCTGGACATCAGCACTCATTCATTGACCTTGGCCCATCCTTGACTCTTTTTTTTTTTTTAATCTACCCCGTATCTAATCTAATAAAACTTACTGATTGTATCTTCAAAATATACTCCAAATCAACTATGTTTTACTACCTCCACCTTTGTTATCCCTGTCTAAGACTTTGTTATTATTTTTTTTTGAGACAGAGTCTTACTTCATCATCCTTGATAGAGTGCCACGGTATCAATCATAGCTCACAGCAACCTCAAACTCCTGGGCTCAAGTAATCCTCTTGCCTCAGGCTCCTAAGTAGCTGGAACTACAGGCACCCACCACAATGCCCAGCTAATTTTTTCTATTTTTAGTAGAGTTGGGATCTTGCTCTTGCTCAGGCTGGCCTTGAACTCATGAGCTCAAGCAATTCACTTGCCTTGGCTTCCCAGATTGCTAGGATTACAGGCGTGAGCCAGTGTACCTGGCCAGCCTTCATTATTTCTCACTTGGATTGCTTCAATAATATCCCGTATGGCTAGTCTCCAAAGATAGTCTCCAATGAACAGGTCCTCCCCAGAGTCATCTGTCTTCATGTGGTTCAACGACATTGACTCTCAGCAGGCTTTTGTCTTATTTTAGCCAGTAGAATGTAGAGGACATGATGCTGTGTTTTTTTTTTTTCCTGTTTTTTTTACCTTGATCCTTTTAATCAAGAAGGGTTATGTATTTCTTTTCTTTTTTTTTTTGAGACAGAGCCTCAAGCTGTCGCCCTGGATAGAGTGCTGTGCTCACAGCTCACAGCAACCTCTAATTCCTGGGTTCAAGCGAGTCTCTTGCCTCTGCCTCCCAAGTAGCTGGGACTACAGGCACCCGCCACAATGCCCGGCCATTTTTTGGTTGCAGCCGTCATTGTTGTTTGGCAGGCCCAGGCTGAATTCGAACCCGCCAGCTCAGGTGTACGTGGCTGGCGCCTTAGCCCGTTGAGCCACAGGCGCCGAGCCAGGGTTATGTATTTCTTAGAGCCCTGAGCTACTCGTATGAAATGCAAGATACTAAGAGACCACGTGGAAAGGCCATGTGAACAGGAAGAGGCACTTAGACTACATGGAGTGAAAAGGGAGGCCCAATTATCAGTGAGCCTAACCATTTTACTGTCCCCGCAAAGGTGCTATAGACATCATGGACCTTACAACCAGTCATACCCTTAAATGATTACAGCCTAAAGTGACATCACATGGAACAGAAGAACCTCCCTGCTGAGCCAAATTGGCCAGCAGTCTCGTGAGAAACTATACAGTGGTGGTGGTTTTAAGTCACTAAGTTTTGGATTTTTTTTTGCAGTTTTTGGCTGGGGCCGGGTTTGAACCTGCTACCTCCAGTATAAGGGGCTGGCACCCTACTCTTTGAGCTACAGGAGCCACCCGTTTTGGACTGATTTTTTTACATAGCAATAGATAACCCCTGAGCTTAGGCTATCCCCCTTCCTTGGTCTCCCAGAGTGCTAGGATTACAGGCATGAACCACTATGCCCAGCCTCTGTTTTTAATTTTTTTGAGGAACTACTATTCCCAGAAGACTTTAAAATATAAATTTTTTCCGCTCGGCGCCTGTGGCTCAACGGGCTAAGGCGCCAGCCACGTACACCTGAGCTGGAGGGTTCGAATCCAGCCCGGGCCCGCCAAACAACAATGACAGCTGCAACCAAAAAATAGCCAGGTGTTGTGGCGGGCACCTGTAGTCCCAGCTACTTGGGAGGCGGAGGCAGGAGACTCGCTTGAGCCCAGGAATTGGAGGT
>CAUYRH010079216.1:0-11170 GCA_963574655.1 Perodicticus potto
CCTCCGCCTCCTAAGTAGCTGGGACCACAGGTGCCCAGCACAACGCCCGGCTATTTTTTGGTTGCAGCCGTCATTGTTGTTTGGCGGGCCCGGGCTGGATTCGAACCCGCCAGCTCAGGTGTACGTGGCTGGCGCCTTAGCTGCATGAGCCACAGGCGCCGAGCCAAGACTGCCTAGATTTGAATACTAGCTCCTCTGCTAACTAGCTCTATGAGGCTGTGAGTTACCTTTTATGCCTTAATTTCTTCAACTGTAAAATTGAAATATGTATAGTTACCTAACTCAACAGTTATGTAAATTAAATGATTTAATATTTATTTGTTCACTTAGAATAAGGTCTTTCACACTGCAAGCACTATATAAGCGTTTTTTGAATAAAATAATTTTTAAAAAGTAAAAGCAAATCTAGAGCTTTTCTCTAGGTTGTCTGCTTCAAGGTAATTGTACTTCGACCTATGGATTAATTTGTACTCTTTAGAGGAGCCTTGCTGGCTTATTGCCCCAAGAAGTTCTTGCTTGGTAGAGTTTTCTTTAATGGAGGTAGTACTTTCTTGACTTTAGAAGGAATTTAGGAATTATTTTAAAAATTATGAATGTCTTTATATTTCCTTTAATAGTACTTTATCTTGATGAGCTATTTAAAGATTTTGCTTTCTAAAATGAAATAAAATATTAGTCCATATAGTTAATATTTAGTGGTTATCTGTTATTCTACATCCCATTTGGAGTTGATTTCATAAAAGTTTACAGTTAAATGCTAACAGGTTGTTGGTAGAAATTTGAATTCTGGGTAGACTAACTATATTGAAAAATAATAGCTCAATATAACATTCCAAAGTCCTATGAAATTCTGAAAAACAACATGAAAACACAGTATTAAAACTTTATACTAAAAAGTATAAACAAAACAAAACAAAACCCTCCTTGTGTTTATAGAGCAATGTTTTTCAACCTTTTTTATCTCATGGCACACTTGACCCTATAGTTAAACTTCCACAGTATAGTTAATGTTGATCCAAAAAAAAAAAAAAAAGAATATACTTAGAAAAAGTAATTTAATGGCTTGGTGCCTGTGGCTCAACGGGCTAAGGCGCCAGCCATGTACACCTGAGCTGGCGGGTTCGAATCCAGCCTGGGCCTGCCAAACAACGACAGCTGCAACCAAAAAATGGCTGGGTGTTGTGGCGGGCTCCTGTAGTCACAGCTACTTGGGAGGCGGAAACAAGACACTCGCTTGAGCCCAGGAATTGGAGGTTGCTGTGAGCTGTGATGCCATTGCACTCTATCCAGGGTGACAGCTTGAGGCTCTGTCTCCAAAAAAAAAAAAGTAATTTAATTAATGATCTTTAAAAATTTTCATGCAGGCTCAGCGCCTGTGGCTCAAGTGGCTAAGGCGCCAGCCACATACACCTGAGCTGGCGGGTTCAAATCCAGAGCCGGGCCAGCAAAAAAAACAATGATGGCTGCAACCAAAAAAAAAAATGGCCGGGCATTGTGGCGGGCGCCTATAGTCCTAGCTACTTGGGAGGCGGAGGCAGGAGACTCGCATGAGCCCAGGAATTGGAGGTTGCTGTGAGCTGGGGATGTCACAGCACTCTATCCAGGGTGACAGCTTGAGGCTATGTCTCAAAAAAAAAAAATTTCGTGGCAGACCCAAGATCCTCTCACAGCACACTGATTGAAAATCACTGTTACATGGGCAGTGTCTGTGGCTAAGTGGGTAGGGGGCCGGCCTCATATGCTGAGGGTGGCAGGTTCAAACCTGGCCCCGGCCAAACTACAACAAAAAATAGCCGGGCATTGTGGCAGGCGCCTGTAGTCCCAGCTACTTGGGAGTCTGAGGCACGAAAATCACCTAAGCCCAGGAGTTGTAAGTTGCTATGAGCTGTGACGGCACAGCACTCTACTGAGGGCAATAGAGTGAGACTCTGTCTCTAAGAAAAAAGTTTAAAAAAAAAATAGAAAGAAAATCGCTATTGTAGAGAATGTTGCAAGTAAAGACTATTTTCATAGATATTATTTTGAGGTAGGAAAAAATCAGTTCTTATCTTTCTTCTACTGAGAAGATAATTAGAGGTCCAAAGAAGTTTAGGAACTATATCATGTTTGCTAAGTACCTAAGCTAAGAGATTTCAGGTTTTCTTTTTTTTTTTTGTAGAGACAAGAGTCTCACTTTATCACCCTCAGTAGAGTGCTGTGGCGTCACACAGCTCACAGCAACCTCCAACTCCTGGGCTTAGGCGCTTCTCTTGCCTCAGCCTCCCGAGTAGCTGGGACTACAGGCGCTTGCCACAACGCTGGGCTATTTTTCTGTTTTGCAGTTTGGCCGAGGCCGGGTTTGAACCCACCACCTTCGGTATATGGGGCCGGCGCCTTACTTGATGAGCCACGGGTGCTGCCCGAGATTTCAGTTTTTCTTTTGCTAGACCTAGAGCTTTCCAAGGAGGTGCTGGTGATCAGTTTCCCTTTTAAAACAGAACATAATTGTTTTAAAGTAGAGAGTTTTTTAATGAGAAGTTGATTTGAATTTTTACAAAATAAGAGTGTGAATATGAATACAATTTAAGCCTATACACATACTATAACAGATTTGGAGGTCATCAATCCTAGTGGATTAGACCATTAAAGATATGAGATCATTTGTTAAGAATATGGTACAAAATGGTTGCCTGTGATTCTAAATGAGAAATCTATTAGTTTAATAGGAAAGTTGGTGAAAAAGAAAGTTGGTTTCTTTGGCATTTTTGAATGAACAAAATTTTAGAGTGAAACACCTATCAAATTTTAAATAATGGATTTCAGAAAGCTGTCTTATATATATGAATTTGGATTCTAATGTATAACTTCCTTTAAATTATATGAAATTATATTTTAAATGATTATAGTAACACCCTAATCTATCAAAAATTAAGCTCGTAGGTGATTGTAACTGTGAACCAGGAAGTGAGAAAAGTCACTTTTGAAATTTGCATTGGAGCCAAAAATTGCAATAAAAAGCCAATTACTCAAAAGACACCCTCTTAAGCTCTAATTAAAATACTTCTCATTCTTGTTCTAATATAATTTTAATACTTTTGAGCAATTTTATGCCAAAACTTGTACTTTGCAGCAAAATTAGAAAAGAGGGATTGCTGTTGGCAGATAAACTGGCAACAATGAAAAGTGACAGCAGGTGGCCAAGAAGGAGCCAGAAAAGCCAAATAAATCATATTACAATGTTAGAGCATTGAACACTCAAAGAGGCTTTGAGCATTTTATTGTCTAACAATATTATGTAATTATTTTTTTCTTTTTGGCAAAAAAAAAAAAAAAGGTTAAATTTTGATTGGTATGCTCCATTTAGGAAGTGCAAGGGTAAGCTATTTGCAAAGAAGCAAAGAAATTTACTAAAATGTTAAATGTTGAGATTATGAGACTTTTATTTTCCTATCTTTTATTTTGTAATTTTTATAATTCCAGTCTGGATTACCTTTATAATTTTTTAAAAATGGTGTTTAAAGGCATGAAAATATATTCAGAAAGGTCTGCATGAAAACTTTAAAGGACTAAATCTTCTTCTATATATAAATGTATTTATGTAAAAAGGATAATTTGTCAATGTTTGTGCATTCCTAAAGTTTCGCTAATTATGTCTGTCTAGCTGTATTTCTGCCTATCTACCTATCTATCCATCTACCTCTATTTCTGCCTATTTATGTATCATCAAAAGATTTGTTAAAATTACTCTTCTAAAATAGTTATACACTTTTCACTGTATAGCCAAGCAATTAAGAAATAGAACACTATTTACAGTAGATGTAAATAACAACAGAAAAGTATCTTAAGGCTGAGAAAAATTGAGACGTCATTTAAATGGATTTCTGCAGTGATTTTAAAAATAATATTCTTGATACATAATTATTTCCCTTACAGATGATGAAGAAAGAGAGCTTCAAATGGATCCTGCAGACTATGGAAAGCAACGTTTCAATGATGTCCTTTAAGTCCTAAAGGAATATTTCAGAAAACCTAAAGTGCTGTAAAATGGAGTAATTTCTACTTTTGTCATTTTGACTTTTGTTGTAAAGATCAGTTGTATCAGTTGTAAAGATACACTGAGATAGATTTAAGGAAAAACTTTAATGAAGGAATGTACCCATGTACATATGTGAACTTTTTCATATTGTATTATCAAAGCAGAGACTTTTTTGGTTATGGTATGGTTGAGCCAAAAACAGTTAATCCTTGCATTCAAAGCAAACTAATGTATATTTCACATTTTATTGAGCCTAATTATTTCCACAAATAGGGAAACAGGAGAAAATGGTTGTATAGGTTTACAGTGTATGTTTCACATACTAAACACCATGAGAACAGGTATTCAGCTGGGAAAACTTTTTTTACACTAATATATTCTTGTAAGCCCAATAGGTGTTATGTTCTATCTATCCCTTATTTAATGCCTTTCAAGGAGTTATACAGAGAATAGTTACGTAAAAGAGAGGCCCATCATAGTGTTAATAACTCAGGATTATAAATTGATTAAGAACTTCACTGGGGGGTGGGGACTGAAAGCCAAACACTGAACAGCATGTGTACAAAATCACCTCCCTACTTCTTTTATTTTACATGAATGCTGATATATTTTGGCAGATAAGCTTTCCAGCTAGGCCTGATGGAAATTGAGATAACCTGCAAAGTCATAAAAGTTTTTTAAGTTATACCTTACTGAGTTCTTAAAATTGTGGAATGCATGATTGACAATGTATTTTCAATTTTTATTTTTTCAAGCAATACTAGTACTGTTTAACTAAAGGCAGCACTGGTAAAAAAATTTTATATTTTCAGAATTGAAGTTGGTAAAGGTACTCAATGATTTAAATACTAGATCCTAAAAGTGGCTAAATCTACTTTGAACTGACTCTTCAATCAGTATTTCAAAGCTTTTCTGGTAGTTTTAGTGACCTTATTTGACTAGATATTTTCACAAGTACTAAATAGGGAATTTTAACCAGTTTTTATTAATGCACAGGTAAACAGAAGTACAGCAGGAGCTATAAATGTTTTATTAAAATAGCTTAAAAGTTTATAATAAAAATGAATCTTTGTAATTACATAATATGTTACTTAAGAACCCATCAGGCTCATATTTGCTGGACTTGCAAAATTATTTAAATGCATCTGTCTTTTTTGAGACTACTCAGTAGAGTGTGTAAACTAGCTTAATCCTTGTTTTCTGATTTAAAGGTATTAAATTTTATCCTATTCCCCTAAAACAAAAGGTTTTGATCATAAGGGGAAATTTAAGGTTGTAACTCTGTTTTTCAGAAGGGCTACTGTTAATTGCACATAAACATAAAATGCTTTCACCCTCCTGTACTAACAGACTCTAGTCAAAATTCAAACTTACAGAGATTGTTCGCTCACTCATTGAGGTGTAAAAATTTTTAAGACTTAAGTTTGAAATTATTTAATGACTAGTAAAAGATGCAGTAATTTACTAAAATTGTTTTTCTACCTTATCAAAATAAAGAATTCATGCCTTTGTTATCTTTAGGGTCAGGTCTATAATGAATAGGTAGGGTGTTTCACAGAATTTTCTAAATGGCATTAAAGGGAAGTGATATACATTGGGCATAAAGGTGGGGAGATGAATCTTAAAAACATCCTTAGTAATACTTTATATTTAATACTATAAAATCTTTACAAATGAAAACTATGAAATTACCTGCCTTTAGTTCCTTATCATAAAAACAATCACTTGGTTATATTGTAGCTATTACTTACACAGCAACATTTCTTCAATTAGCAGCCTAGACAATTTACAAACTAAGAAATCTTGGACCAATTGATAATATTTCTGACTGTATTAATATTATAGTGCTATAAAATAATATGTGTTAAACTTCTTACATTATACAGTCTGTATTAGACATGCTGTTTTTATAATATTTTACTTCTGCCTTAAGATTTAGGTCTTTTAAATGTATTTCTGCCCTGAATTAAGTGTTAATTTAATGGAAACTCTGGTTTTGAAATCATCATTTACTGGGTTCTAATAAATTAAAAATTAAACTTGTTTCACTGTTTTGCTGATTCTGATACATGTACGAACATCACACTCGTGATGTCAATAGTTACATTTAACTAAAATCTGAGTAAATTTAACCCTGAAAATTTTAAGTTAAGATAAACTAAAATACCAATAATTTTGTAATAGGTCTCTTTACTGTAGGGCTAGTTTATTCAACAATATTGAATGCCTATTGTGTGTTTAGCATTGTTTTATGTAGTAAGATATCAGGATAAAATAGACAAGGTCTCTGTTCCCTTGGAACATACATTCAAGTGGGGGCAGCCAGACAATACAAAAGTAAACAAATGAGCCAATTAATTTTAAATAGTGTTAAAGAGCTATTAAAAATAAAACAAAGTGACTCGGTGCCCATAGCACAGTGGTTACACATACACCAAAGGCTGGTGGGTTCGAACCCAGTCCGGACCAACTAACCAACAATGACAACTGCAACAAAAAATAGCCGGGCATTGTGGTGGGCGCCTGTAGTCACAGCTACTTGGGACGCTGAGGCAAGAGAATCGCTTAAGCCCAAGAGTTGGAAGTTGCTGTGAACTGTGACACCACGGCATTCTACCAAAGGTGACATAGTGAGACTCTGTCTCAAAAAAAGAAAAAAAAGAGGGCGGCGCCTGTGGCTCAGCAAGTAGGGCACCGGCCCCATATACCGAGGGTGACGGGTTCAAACCCAGCCCCGGCCAAACTGCATCAAAAATTAGCTGGGTGCTGTGGTGGGCGCCTGTAGTCCCAGCTACTTGGGAGGCTGAGGCAAGAGAATTGCTTAAGCCCAAGAGCTCGAGGTTGCTGTGAGCTGTGACTCCATGGCACTCTACCGAGGGTGATAGAGTGAGATTCTGTCTCTACAAAAAAAAAAAAAATCAGAAATGTAAACAAATTTATTAATAATAAGACTGTTTCAACAACAACTACAAAATAAAACAAAGTTTCAAGGTTTCAAATAATTAGGTGTTCACTCAACTAAAACATTACAGTTATTACAGTTGTGTAGCTGGAGTGTAATGAGCAAGGGAGAGAGAAAGCAGCTGTACAGGTATAAGGGGGAGTAAGATAGTGAGAGCCTTGTTAAGTTCAGGTCACTGTTACTAATCTAAAAGGTGAAAATACAGAATATAAAATATATATGGAAGGATGATTCCAGAGGAAGTGCAAATATGACTTCAAAACCATTTTTTTAATGTTACACTACTTTTAAAAATCTTAAGATTATGTATCTTTTTTGACTTCTCATTTGTGTAATCATGTAACAATAAAATTTGCTAGAATATGAGGAAAGAGAATATGTAAAAAACATGCTTACAGGCTCAGTGCCTGTAGCTCAAGCAGCTAAGGCGCCAGCCACATACACCAGAGCTGGCAGGTTCTAATTCAGCCTGAGCCTGCCAAACAACAATGACAAACTACAACCATAAAATAGCCGGGCGTTTGTGGCAGGCACCTATAGTCCCAGCTACTTGGGAGGCTGAGGCAAGAGAATCGCTTAAATCCAGGGCTCGGCGCCTGTGGCTCAGCGGGCTAAGGCGCCAGCCACGTACACCTGAGCTGGCGGGTTCAAATCCAGCCCGGGCCCGCCAAACAACGATGGCTGCAACAAAAAAAATGGCTGGCCCTTGTGGCGGGCGCCTGCAGTCCCAGCTACTTGGGAGGCGGAGGCAGGAGACTCGCTTGAGCCCAGGAATTGGAGGTTGCTGTGAGCTGTGATGCAACAGCACTCTATCCAGGGTGACAGCTTGAGGCTCTGCCTCAAAAAAAAAAAAAAAAAAATCCAGGAGTTGGAGGTTACTGTGAGCTGTGATGCCACGGCACGGTACCCAGGGCAACAACTTAAGGCTCTGTCAAAAAAAAAAAAAAAAAAAAAAAAAAAACATGCTTACGAGGGAGACAGTAACTTTGCATAATGGCTGACTTTAGAAATGTCTGTTCCCCCAAATTTGGTTATATGGCTCCAATGAAACAGTGTGACATTAATACATTTTCTAAATTTAGGTTACTGAGTCCTCATATCACATGTGAGTCATCAATATTCAGTTCTAACTGGTCTACATCAAGCCAAATCCAATTTCTTTTGGACTTACCTCACTAAGGGTTTCAAATGAAAATTCAACCAACCCAGAAAAGGGGGGGGAATTTAATGGTCCATCTACAAAAACCTATGCATAAGGGCAGGAGTTCCCTGGACTTAAAGACAACTGAAACAAGGACTTGAATACAAATTCCCATTTCTACCTGTCTCTGCTTGTTACCTTCATTGTCTTAGACCTGCTCCCCTCTTCAAGTTCTAAGCATGACTTCCAACAAATCATATTTACTTAGTTTTGCTACTTAAGAGGGACTGTTCCTCTTCCCTTAGTTTCACTTTTAAGAATCTGAGAGACAGCTGAGTGTGGTAGCTCAAGCCTGTAATCCCAGCACAATGGATTGCTTAATGCCAGGAGTTCAAGAGCAGCCTGAGCAACATGGTAAGACCTCCATCTCCAAAAAATTTTTTAATTAGCCAGGCATGGTGTTGTGCACCTAATATTCCTCAGGAGGTTGAAGCAGGAAGATTGCTTGAGCCTAGGATTTGGAGAATTTTGAGACACTCCAAAACCCTGGATAGAGTGCCATGGTGTCATAGCCGATAGCAACCTCAAACTCTTGGGCTCAGGCAATCCCTTTGTGTCAGTTTAACTATAGGCATCCACCACCACATCCTGCTTGTTTTTAGTAGAGATAGAGTCTCAACTCTTGCTCAGGATGGTCTTGAACTCCTGATCTCAAGCCATCCACCAGCCTTGGCTTCCCAGAGCGCTATAATTACAGGCATGAGCCACCTCGCCTTTCCAGATTTGGAGGCTTCAATGAGCTATAGTCTTGCAACTGCCCTCCAGCTTAGGTGACGGAGTGAGACCCCTCCCCCTATTATCTTTGAATAAATGAATGAATTTGAGGGAAAGGAAACTTATGCTTCTGGCTATGGTAGAGTAATTTGACTAGCCCTTTTGGAGAAGTAGCAACTATAAAAGTGGACAAGATACATTAGGCAACTATTCTCAGCCAGCACAAGGCTACCATCTCTGAAAGAAGGGACAGTGAGCCCCTTAATCACCCAGCTTCCTATAATGTAAATAGGCTGAAATCTGAGAAGACCACAGTGGTTTTATTGAGCTAAGACAGAGATCATAGTGAAGAGCAGCTAAAACATTTAGAATATATGGAGTGGCATACCAAAGAAGAGGTGGCCCCCCAAATCCATACACAGGTCCCCAAAAGTCCATGGCTAAAGGCTGGGCAGTACATCTTCAGAGCAAGAGCACCTGATGCTTACTAAACAGTATTTGCTACAGGGCTGAGAACAGAATAGATATACCAGAGTTCAAGACATGGTGCAAAGGCAGTGCTAAGGGACACTGGATTTCTGGGACTGCCAAAATGGAGATCTCTTAACAATTGTGGCATCAGCTGGAACACTCAAAAGGCTACACCCTTAGGAGTAAACATCATGCCCTATAGTAAAATCTAAGTCTATTCTAGACTTCCCTAACAAAACCTAAAATCAAATCTTGACAGGATTGACAGGGGAAACAGATTATGGAGATTGATTCCTGCGAAGTTAACATGTACAAAACTTGAGGCATTTCTGTAGCTACAAACTAACAGTACAAAACCAAGTACAAAATATAAGTTCACTCTAGAACATATTATTTACCATGTCTAGGGTTCAATATGTAATGTCCAGCCCGGTGAGGTGGCTCACACCTGTTACCCTAGCGCTCTGGGAGGCTGAAGGAAGTGGATTGCTTGAGCTCAAGAGTTTGGGACCAGCCAGAGCAAGAGTGAGACCCCATTTCTATTAAAAATAGGAAAACTAGCTGTGTGTTGTGGCAGGTGTCTATAGTCTCAGCCACTGGGGAGGCTGAGGCAAAAAGGATCACGTAAGCCCAAGAGATCAAGGTTGCTGTGAGCTATGATGATGCCTCTACCCAAAGCGATAGAAACTCTATCTCAAAAAAAAAAAAAAAAAGGGCTGGGTGTGGTGGCTCATCCTGTAATCCTAGCACTCTGGGAGGCTGAGGTGGGTGGATTGATTAAGCTCAGGATTTTGAAACCAACCTGAGCAGAGTGAGACCCCAGCTCCAGAAATCGCCAGATAGTTGTGGCAGGTGTCTGTAGTCCCTGCTACTCAAGAGGCTGAAGGAAGAGGATTACTTGAGCCCAAGAGTTTGAGGTTGCTGTGAACTGTAACACCATAGCACTCTATTAAGGGTGACAAATGAATGAGACTCTGTCTCAATAAATAAATAAATAAATAAATAAATAAAATGATTGTCCAATGTTTAATAAAAAATGACTACAATAAACAATAAAGTGTGACCCATAGTTTTAAGAAATTGAGATGTGCCTCGGCACCTGTGGCTCAACGGGCTAAGATGCCAGCCACATACACCTGAGCTGGCGGGTTCGAATCCAGCCCGGGCCCGCCAAACAACAATGATGGCTGCAACCAAAAAACGGCCGGGTGTTGTGGAGGGCGCCTGTGGTCCCAGCTACTTGGGAGGCGGAGGCAGGAGACTCCCTTGAGCCCAGGAAATGGAAGTTGCTGTGAGCTGTGGTGCTATAGCACTCTACCCAGGGTGACAGCTTGAGGCTCTGTCTCAAAAAAAAAAAAAAGAAAAGAAAAAAGAAATTGAGATGGACTTTGTTACTGTTTGTTGCTTAGTGCAACTATTATAAAAATGTTCAAAGAATTAAATGAAAAATATATTAATAAGTGAACAGATTGGGAATCTCAGTACAGATATGAAAATTTTTAAAAACCTAACAGAACTCTACAACTGCAAAATATAATAACTTTAATGAAAAATGCATCAGATGAGTTTAGTAGCAGATTGGAGATGGCAGAAAATGAAATTGAAAACATACAAATGGGCTCGGCGCCTGTGGCTCAACGGGCTAAGGCGCCAGCCACGTACACGTGAGCTGGCGGGTTCGAATCCAGCCCGGGCCCGCCAAACAACAATGATGGCTGCAACCAAAAAATGGCCGGGCGTTGTGGCGGGCGCCTGTGGTCCCAGCTACTTGGGAGGCGGAGGCAAGAGATTCGCTTGACCCCAGGAA
>CAUYRH010079225.1:0-18034 GCA_963574655.1 Perodicticus potto
TTTTTTTTTTTTGAGACAGAGCCTCAAGCTGTCACCCTGGATAGAGTGCCATGGCATCACAGCAACCTCCAACTCCTGGGCTCAAGCGAGTCTCCTGCCTCCGCCTCCCAAGTAGCTGGGACTACAGGTGCCCGCCACAGCGCCCGGCCATTTTTTGGTTGCAGCCGTCATTGTTGTTTGGCAGGCCTGGGCTGCATTCGAACCCGCCAGCTCAGGTGTACGTGGCTGGCGCCTTAGCCCGTTGAGCCACAGGTGCCGAGCCAAATTCCAGAACATTTTTATAACCACCAAAAGAAATCCCATATTCATTCCTCCCTTTCTACAGCCCCTGGCAACCTGGCAACACTAATCTGTTTTCCATATCTATAGATTTGCCTATTATGAATATTTCCTGTAAATGAAGCCAGACAGTCTGTGATCCTTTACTTTGGGCTTCTCTCCCGTAGCATGATATTTTTAAGGTCCATCCATGTCGTGGCATATCTTAGTACTTGATTCCACTCTATAGCCAAATAATACTCCATCCTGTAGCTGTACCATATTTTGTTTATCCATTCATCAGTCAGACATTTCAGCTTCCACCTCTTGGCTATTAAGGACATTGCTGCTATGAACATTCATGTACACGTTTGGGTACGGGTTTTCAGCAATGTTGAGGACATACCTAGAAGTGGAATTATAGGTAGATGGTGACTCTGGGTTTAACTTCCTGAGGAACTGACAAACCGTTCATTTTACATTTCCATCAGCGCCGTATGAATTCCCAATATCCTCACATATTTGCCAATCTCATTTATTCTTTTTTTGTGCAAAATATCCATCGTAGTGGGTGTGAAGGGTTCCTTAATGCAATTTTAAACCTAAAGCATTCTGTTACATCATTATCCTCCTAGATTTACAATGGCTCATAAAGTCATTATTACCATATAATTTTTTTCTTTTCCACTTGTCTTGTATGTAATTATTCCTTATTTCTAATTATGAATTTATTTATAATTATATCAGCTTTCTATAGAATGGTGGTATTTTAACTTTCATAATCACCAGCATATTCTATAGTGCCAGTTTAATTAACAAAATGAAAGCAAGATACACAATTCTTAAATATGGGGAAATACTGTAAAATATATCATTTATGATTAAAGGAATACGACAGATTTTCTATTCTCGTACTCCTAGATTAATTATAATTACTTTTGATGTTATTCCTTCTTAAAAAAGAAATAAAAAATAATTCAACATTTTTTGATTTAAATATCCAAGTAGGATAAAACTATTCAGTTAGAAAGGGAATATAATATTTTTGTTCCACCTTGAAACATAAAAAGAGGAATAGTTCAGTGTAAATGATTAAACTCCAATAGTTTTGAGCATGGATAAATCAGCCTCCAAAGGCAGAAAGGCAGAAAAGTGACCTAAAGTTAACATTAGCCTGGCCTACTTAGAATCTTTACTTAAAATGAAACATTGTCAACTTTATGTGGTATGATATGCACTGAGAGGGTAGGATGGGCCTTAAGAGAAGCAAACAACACATTCAACAGAAGACTGATATCCAGGTTCTATAAGGAACTCAAATCAGCAAGAAAATAAAACCCAAATAAGTTCCATTGAAAAGAGGGCAAACAATATGAAAACATATTTTTCAAAAGAAGATATTCAAATTGCAAAAATTATGAAAAAATGCTCTACATCATTAACCGTTAGGGAAATACAAACTGCAACCACAGTGAGGTACCACCTTACCCCCGTCAGAAAGCCTATTATTAAAAAGAGTAAAATAAAAACAGTCGACGTTGGCCTAGATGTGGTGAAAAGGGAATGTTCAGACACTTGGTGGGACTGTAAATTAGTACATCATATATGGAGAATAGTATGGATATTTCTCAGAAAACTAAAGTAGACCTACCACTTGATCCAGCAATCCCACTACTGGGTATCTACCCAAAGGAAAAGTGTCATTTTAGCAAAGTGACACCTGCACTTTATCACAACACAATCACAAGAATATAAAACCAACCTGAGTGGATAAAGAAAATGTAATACACATACCATAGAATAATACTTTGCCATAAAAAAGAATGAAACTATGTCTTTTGCAGCACCGTGGATAGAACTGGAGCCATTATTCTATTATATCAGTACCATGTGCTAACCGATTGCGCAGCTGGGCACTCGGAGCCATTATTCTAAGGGAAGTGACTCAGGAACAGAAAACCAAATACCGCAAGTTCTCACTTACAAGTGGTGGGCACTGCAGAATGGTACAAAGGACATTAGAAACTCAGCTAATGGGGAAGAGTGAGAGGGGAGTGAGGAATGAAAAGTTACCTAGTGGATAAAGAGCACACTATTGGAACAGCAGGTACACTAAAGACCAGACTTCCCCGCTGTACAAATCATCCATGGAACCAAAAGCACTTGTACCCCTAAATATATTGAAATAAAGAAGAAAAACAAAAAGCTTAAGATGCATCTATTTGGAAAATAATTAAAACAATTTCTGCATGTAAATTCTGGACCACCAGATGCTTCTACCAATTGGCTAATCCTCATATCTCCTGGCCCAACTCAATCACTTAATCTGCCATGTCCCGAGGCTTTTCCCTGGGCCTCCATCTATATTTTCTCTAGGCAATATCATGTGGTCCTCAGGCTTCGACTGTCATCCATCAGCTGATGATTTCTACATTATCTCTAATTTTAACTTCTCTTTTAATTTCAGGATCATACAGTCAACTGCTGTTTTAGAATATCCATATGAATATGTAATTGTCATTTTTAATGCCACTGCCAAAAGTCATGACTTCCCATCCCAAATTTTCATCCCTCAACACACCAATAAATCATACCACAATCCACTCTGGTCTGTAAATCAGAAGCCTATAGCTTTTTTCTTTTTTTTCCTTTTGAGACAGAGTCTCACTCTGTCACCTTGGGTAGAATGCTGAGGAGTCGTCATAACTCACAGCAACCTCAAACTCTTGAGCTCAAGAAATCCTCTTGCCTCAGCCTCCTGAGTAGTTGGGAATACAGGCACGTGCCAACATGCCTGCCTAGTTTTTCTGCTTTTAGTAGAGACCGGGTCTTGCTCTTACTCAGGCTGGTCTTGAACTCCTGAGTTTAAGCAATTCCCCTGCCTTGGCTTCCCAGAGTGCTAGGATTACAGGAGCAAGCCACCATGCCCAACCCTCTAAGGCTCATTCTTGATTCCTTTCTTTTCCTTATTTTCTAAAATTCACTGCCTGCAAATCCACCAATCTATGTCCAAACTCTGCCTTAAACCCATTTGCCCCTCTCTGCTCTTCCTGGCACCTCCTTATCCCAACATGCACCTTTTCCCACCAGGACTATTCCAGTAGCCTTCTCACTGGACTCCCAGGTCCAGAATTTGACCCTGTGTGAACAATTCACCACCCTGTAGGCACACCCTTTCTAAAACGGTTTTGGTGACTTCCCTCAGTCTTTATAATAGAAGCAAATATATCGGCAAGGCTTATGGGCCAAGCACACATTGCCCTGCCGGCCTCTCTCATCCATCTCTCCCCACTCACTTCCACTCTCCTATTCCAGTCGCTCTGACCTGCTGACTCAGTCTCACAGCATCCCGGGGACTTGCTCGGACTCTCACAGCTGGTACGTTCTAGCCTTGGGTCTCGCCTCTCATGTCACCATTTCAGAGACCTTTTTCAAACACTCTATCCAAAGTCCTTTTTCCTTCATAGCATTTGTTATAATCTGTAATAATTTCGTGGATTTGATTTTTCATTTATTTATTGCATTTCTCTCCTCCCTGGAATGTAAATTCTCTAAGGGACATAACCTGGTTTATATGGCCACCTCTTCCACCCTACAGTGAATTTCCTGAAATAAAATAAGCGTGGAAAAAATATTTACTTAGCCATTACAACCTTAATTTATTCATTATCTGAGAGGAAAGAATTTCTACCTTCTAATGTTCTTAGGAAAGTTAAAAGACAGAATGTGTATATTATCCTGTATAAGGAACATGGTAAATACCCCAAGGGTACAACACAGAAAGCCAAGGGCAAGCTGTCGTCGTCAACATGAAGCATCCTGGCTATAGACCCTGGCATGGATCCAGCTAAGATCTTAGATGGTTTTAAAATATAGGAACTGCCACCTATGTCTAACGACTCGGGCAGCATGACTGCCAAAGTTTTCTATTATCAAGAAGTAGAAAGTAGTTTTTAAAATCTCAGCTTTCTTTCTGGATGCTACGAAGCAGGATTACGCAACCTTCCTCCTCGTCTTCCGCGCAGTTTAACATGAGGCTTTTCTAGCCTTTCCTCCTGCACGTTTGACACGGCGATCCACAGACGCTGCAGCTTGTCCTCCGCAGGCCCCTTGTCTTGGGAATATCGTGGGAATAAGCGTTTGTTTTCACATCGTTCCCTGCTCAGCCCCTTGAGGGCCCGTCCATCCTCTCGGCATCAGGATCGTTTGCATAGGACGACGCCTACCGTCGAGTGCTTTGCAAGTGTGTTTTTGTTTCTTCAGTGTTAACCACCCCAGTACTGACCTCTCATAATCTTGTTGGGGTTTTTAAGGGTTAAACTATGTCTTCCGGCCATTTAGCCTCGTCAAGTGCCAGATTAACACTCAGAGGAAGTGGAAACAGACTGATGACAAGCCGAGCGGAGCTGAGTGATGCCGTAGGGGCAGACGGAAAGACAGTTCCAAAGGGTGCTGGGTAGAGGTCGTAGGTTTTAAATTGTCTCCCCTGAATATGGAAGTCCTAGTCCCCAGGACCTCAGAACGTGACCTTCCTTGGAAATGAGGTCACTGCAGGTGTCACTAGTCAAGGTGAGGTCATCCTGGAGTAGGGTGTGTCCCTCATCCGACCAGCATCCTTGTAAGAAAACAGTCCTGTGAAGACAGAAACACACGTGAGAGCCAGGTGAGGACAGAGGCAGATGAGAGGCACACAGCTGAAAGCAGGGGGGTGTCCAGGAGGGAGGCACGGAGGAAAACCCCTGCGGCGTGCGGAGGGAGCGCGGGCCTACCAACACTTCCAGCCTTGTGGTCTCCAGAACTATGGAACAGTACATTGTTGATCTTCTAAGCCACTTAGTTTGTGGTACTTTGCTGTGATAGCCCTAGGAAAGGAATAAAACAAATGAACACGGGGAAATAAAAACAGCCTGTAATGCAGCTTATGTTTAATACTAACAAAAATACTGCCAGAGGGCTCTCCAGCCAGCCTTGTATGGACAGGCCCTGCTTTACATACATTGTGGCATTCAATTCTCACGGCAGTCACAGGGATGATACCGCCAGCGGTGTGCAGGTGACATCAACTGACTCTCTTGTGGGTGAGGGGAGAGACCTTCATTGGGCATTTGTTAATTTCTGTGTTGTAATTGCTCCCAGCAGGGCCCATTGAGCACAGCCTTAGTGATATCAACTGGCTTGAAAAATTCCTAAAAATTCAATACTTATGAAGGCTCCATACACCACTGCATTTGATTATACTGACTCTATGTCATTGATAAGTCAACTGCTTTTGGCATGATCAAAAAACTTGCCCAGGCTCATCGACGAGTCACACATAATACCCCAGAGAAAAACCAGAAATAACTGACAATAGAGACAGGCTCTGCTAAGTCACAGACTGTGCCAGCCACGATCGTTTATGCCGGGGGGCGGGTGGTCTGGTCAGCAGCATCATTTTCATCACTGACACAGTTGTATGATCATGGACACATTGAATGAAATACAATTTCTCTGTAATAAATACCTTTAAAAAGTCACAATAATCCATCTCAAAGATGAAATAAAAATCGATTGCTGAACATTAGCAATACATTCCACTTGGCAGGGTCCAGCAAAGCCAAGGAAAGTCAGCTCAGATGCTTCTGGCAAGACTTCAGCTCTGCCCCTATTTCCTTACACTTTCTGGCGTTTGCAGCATTTTTCTGTGCATAACCCTGGTGTGACTGCACACCAAGGTAGACACCACCGGAGAATATCAGAATCAGATTAGTGTGGTAAGAACCTTTGCAACCCCTTTTCTAACACTTCTGCCGTATATTGGGCCACGGTATTGTGGAGTAATTTGGGCTGGACAGTGAATTCAGTAATCACAGTCTCTGCTGCCTCACCCACCCCCACAAACATATACTTAAATAAAAACGGTGTGATGATGCGTTCAGCTTTAAAAACAGTCTCAAGATCCCGGGCCATCCAATTGCATTCCCTAAGCATCCTTTCCGCCTTTATAGAATTTCTGACAACCATTGATCTTCTATTTGACATTGAGCTTGTATCTTGGGGAGGAAACGTTCTACTATGTGACAAAATTGCATCTTCTACTGGATACCAATGCTGGCTGTTTCAAAACTCATTACTCTAGCATTAAATCAATTTGTTCCTAGTCAATGAGAGGGATGTAGGAAAAAAACAACAAAATTAATTTTTCAGAAGGCACCCATCTTCGTATGTCTTGTGCTATTGCAACAAAAATACCTGTAATTAAAAAAGAACAGACATATATTTCTCACAGTTCTGGAGGCTGGGAGATCAAGACTCAGGCCCCAGCTTGTGGTCTGCGGAGGGCCTTCTTGCTGTGTCCGCATAGGGCAGAAGGCCCAGTTACCTGAATGCCGGGTGACGCCTCTTTTAAGAGGGCCTTAAGTCCATTACTGAGGGAGCAGCCCTCTTGGCCTCATCACCCTTTGAAGGCCCCACTCTTAATGAAAGCAGTTACATTTTTGCAATTTTGTAATTGCTTAATGAAAGCAATTACATTTTCAAACCATGAAAGTAACGCTTCTTTTTCTTTCAGTAGAAAGCCTGGCACAGAGATTACAATGCATTTGTTGCATTTATCAGAATCTGTGAATCATCTATTGCTCCATTTCTTTTCTAAGTTGAATGATAAAAGTCATATCTGAGTGCAGAGTAGCAGAGTGCTTATGTTACTACCTGTGGTTAATTGTGAAGCTCAGGTGAGATCCATCCGAAAGAAAGCCGGAAAGAAACCCTGTAGAGATCATCAGGAGAGTGGACGGGTTTGAAGCCTTCACATTTTAACAGATGCTGGGTGTGAACCTTTGCTCCAAAATACAAATTCCACCTGCTTCTGATGGAGATTAGGATCTTTGAGCCGTCAATGACAGGAGGGGGAGAAAAGGAACCTAAATTGTGTGACTGTCAAAAAGGAGGTTAACCGGCGTTCAGAGGTTTACTCCAGTTTGCACAAAAAGATCAAGTGACGAGGCCCCTCGCTGTTTAAGCAACAAGGAAAATACAGCACGGTTTGCGGTGAAGGCGAGCAGACCCTACGGCTCGCACACAAAAAAAAACACAGGCGTGGGGACCACGAAGAATTCCACTTGCTGGACCTGTAGAAAGGGAGAAGTTACCGACCCAGAGATGGAAGATTATTCCGAGGCATTGGGCAAAAGGAATACAGAGTCCCAGTTTTGTGTGATCAGAATTAGGTTTTATTCCGCCTGGGTGCAGGCGGGGTGAAATCAGAAAAGGAATTCCTCATGTGGGGGATGGAGGTTTCTACCTGGGCCTGTGGGTCCAGGGAGAAGGGATTGGTCTATGTACTATTTCAGGGAGGGACGTGCTTCCTAGAAAAGGGAGCCTTCCTGGGGTGTTTAAGTTCTACCTGGGCAGGTCAGTTCTATCTGGGTGGGTCGACCCTATCACTAGAACACTTGCTTCACCCAGTTCTTGTCTATCCTGGCACTTGGCAATTTGTAATTCAAGGCAAATTTTCATTAGTTTTTTCCTCTCTGCCCTGCTCCTTACAGGATGCCTGTTTCATTCCCTTTGCAAAGCTAACACTCTCTATGGAGTCATGCACATGTGAATGAATGAATGAAGAATCTAAGCTTCCCAGTAACAATACTCTAGGTAACAAGACTGTCACTCTTGCCCTTTTGAAGATAATTGGATAATTGTCTTGTCTCATCGAAAATGATGATAACTAATATTTATTAAGTCTGAAATTGTGCTTTATCTTATTTTTTGTCTTCACAACCAACCTAAAGGGCAGATGTAACTTTAAAAAAGTGTTATTAATAAACCAAAGTTTATACTCATAAAACTTTCTCCATTAGTTATTCCATGATTAATAACCAGATTTGGGCATCATTGGTACAAGCTTCAACTCTTGAATCAAGTAGGGCTCTGTCTTTGACTAGCATGATCTTGGATAAGGTAACCCTTTATACTCGATTTCTCACATCTATAAAATACGGAAAGTAAGTGCCTATTTTGTTAGTATTTTATTAACCGAGAGAAATAATACACATAAAAGGCTTAAAAGAGTGTGCCTGGCACTGGATGAAATAGTGCCATTGCATGAAATGTTTCTCATTGGGGGTCGGGTTCTCTTACTGAATGGGCAGGGGGTAGAGGTGTCAGGCACACCATTTGTGTGTGGGACATGGCCACAAGAGGAACTCTACCTAAGAAAATCAAATACTTTGACCCGATTCTTGGTACCCTCATATTAACCTGAAATAAATTTACTTTTAAAAAAACAACCACCACTTTTTCCCAAGTAAATCAATTTCCCATCTTTTCTTTTTTTTTTGGCCGGGGCCGGGTTTGAACCTGCCACGTCCGGTATATGGGGCTGGCGCTCTACTTACTGAGCCACAGGCGCCGGCCGCCCTTTCCATCTTTTCTTATGGGAGTTTTTCCTCTTTCTGATTACTTACCAAGGAGATGATTCCTTACTTATCAATGCCTTGTGTGTTGCTGGAAGAACTGACATTCTATTGCAGAAAAGCCACAAAGAATTAGGCTCAACGACACATCACCCCAAAAGTGAAGGCCGAGAAGACACGGCCAGCCTGAACTCTTTAAGGAGGAATTCACCCAGTCCTTCCTCATTCTTGATGGTGGGGTGGGGCATCTGAGACCATTCTCAGAACTAAGTAGTTCCATCGTTAGAGGAATGAAACAGACAGCTGTCAAATACTATTGCCATATCACACAGCAAGCTGCACGATGATCAGAAGGAGGGACAATTAGCTTTTGTCTGAGATATACGGGTCGCCACTGCAGATGAAGCTGGCTCCAGAAGCTCGTGGGTTCAGAGGGATCGGTTCGTCGTTTAGCTCTCTCCCTGGCGTCAAAGCCCCTGGTCATGGATAGCATTTTCTAAAATGTTATGAAATACTTGAGGACTGGATTCTTTGTGCATCAGTGAGCAGCCTGACTCCTCTAGAAAAGCATCCCTTTGCACTGAGGAAGTGCACGTGGCGTGACTTTGGGTTCAAACCCAGCCATCTCTGAAAACAACACACATTGTAAGAGCGGCCGCTGAGAAGGGGGAAGTGCATGGAAAGCTTGGAAAAGAGATGACATGTTCCCGAGCGGCTTTTAAGGCAGCAAATGTCCGGTATTCTGTGTCCTCCCTTCCCTGGACAACGCCTGCTCAGACAGCCCGTGACCTATAGTTGTTCTTTTTGTGTTGATGTCATCTTAACCAGAAGCCAGATCTTGATTTGCTCTATAAAACGTATCCGGCCTGAGTCGTCCCTGCCAGGAACCACAGTTTCCATTTTGTTTTTGAACTCGGTGAATCTCTAATTGTATTTCATTTTCCAGATTCATCCCAATTGGACAAATCATGAATTCTCATTTGAAGTTTTGACCAAAGAGAGAACATTTGAACAGTTCAGTTGTCTACAAAATTATGATCAGTCAACTTTCAAGCTTGCCAAAAAATTTATATGCTTTTAAAATCACGTGTAGCCCAGTACCATATGGAAACAGCTATGTGTATATTTGGGAATATTTTATCTGTTGCCTTTGTTTGGGGTGCTTTAAATGCTCACTGAAAAGCCGCATTTGGAAAAATAAACAGTATTGAGGGGTTTTCTAATAGAGTGCTTGCTCTCACATTCAAAGTATCTTTCTGTAGACACTCCATTAAATGAAACAAGATTTATGCTTACTTGGCATTTCCAGAAAAGCTATTACAGCATGGGAGGTTCCTTCGGTGTCCTAGTCAATTAATCCCAATAACCTTGACCAGTTAAGAAGATCTTCTGTAAGGACACCTGATTTAAATGAGTCATAGAGCTACTTTTTTCATTTTTACTGGGTAAAAGATGTAGATATTGTTTCTTGGGCGAATGTGGATTTCTTGTGACTTACTATTAAACTGATAACTTGCCTTTGGCTCCCCTTACTTTATAGAAGCCCAAACCAATGCATTTTCATTTTCTCTTAGTTGACAGAGGAGCTATTCTCTTTTTGGAGCAACCAACAACAATTTGCTTATTTTCCAATGTCCTTACCGAGAATGTTTTTTAGAAAATTTTAACTTTTAAAAAATTTTACTAAGGGTGGCACCCACAGCTAAGTGGGTAGGGCACCAGGCACATACACTGAGGCGGGCAGGTTCGAACCCAGCACTGGCCATCTAAAACAAAAATGACAACTGCAACAAAAAAAAAATAGCTGGGCTTTGTGGCGGGTACCTGTGTCTCAGCTACTTGGGAGGCTGAGGCAAGAGAATCTCTTAAGCCCAAGAGTTGGAGGTTGCTGTGAGCTGTGACACCACAGCACTCTACCCAGGGCAACAGCTTGAGACTATCTCAAAAAAAAAAAAAAGAAAATTTTTACTAAATTAAGGGAGGTTGGAGCAATAAAAGTCAAGAGGAAGGGTGATTAAGAGTTGTAAGCAGTTTGCTCTCTTTAAGAGTGATTGCTTGTTTGCTTTGAAAAAGGTACCCAAACTAGCCATTTAGATATTCCAATATGAACTATAAAAAGCACCTTTGAAGGGAAGGCGGCAGGATTGCCACTGACCTGAACGTAGATGTTTTAGAACGAGAGGCTTGGTGCTTTCTCTGGTAACAAAAATTACTACTATAGGTTGGTGAAAGATAACCATATCTTGTTTTGCTTCTTTTTTCTTTTGAGACAGTCTCACTCTGTCACCCAGGCTAGAGTGCCATGGTGTCAGCCTAGCTCATAGCTCACAGCAACCTCGAACTCCTGGGCTCAAGCACTCCTCCTGCTTTAGCCTCCCCAGTAGCTGGGATTACAGACACTCACCACAACACGCAGCTAATTTTTCTACTTTTAGTAGAGAAGGGATCTTGCTCTTGCTCAGGCTGGTCTCACACCCCTGAGCTTCACAGATTCTCCTGCTGCAGCCTCCCAGAGTGTGAGGATTACAGGCGTGAGCCGCCGTGACAGGCCACTGTTTTGCTTTCTAAAGTGCAGGAATGAAGTGAAGAGGTTGAAGATAAAAAACATTTCCTGAGTTTAAATCCATAGCTCTCTCATGAGGCTGGAGATTAGTGTCATTTGGGAACTTCTAACATATGTCAAAGCCCAGGCTGTTCCTCTCCAGCTTCTGAGGCCTCAGGTCTGAGGCGTGAATGAAAGTCTCGGTGGGTGTGGAGGACGTGGAAATGGCAACCTGAGGAAGCTCTTCCAGGCCAAGGGCACAGCAGTCAGCGTGTGCCACTCTGATCACCAGTGCAACCCATGGGAACAGCCATGAGCTATGAGCCAGCACCCTGAATTTCAACTAACCCTTACCCGTCTGTCCCCACCTACGCCACACCAATGGCAGCTTTAGGTAGTAGCAAGGACAAGACCAGGAAGAGGGAGGGCACCACATCCTTCCCTCACCTCGGGCTGGTCAGCCTGCAGTGCCCACAAACCGGGGGGAAGGGAGCAGCCTTCCATGGGATTGCAACTGAAATGATAATATTAAGATAAGACTTCTGAATCATTTCAATGAAATGATTCTCGTGACTGAAAACAAACCAAAAATAAACCAAGGAGCTGTCTAAAATTTCATCTATGGGAGAGTTTCATCAGTAGGTTGTTAAACCTTAGATCAGAGCTAGTTATTCATGCCTTTTTCCCCATTGTACTCAGAGGAAAAAGGACCTCTGTGAGGATTAACCAGCTCCCTGCTGAATTAGAGAAATGGTCTTATCGACTCCCAAATCAAGGGAGGCCTGACCATATGAGGACCTGATGCCTGAGGTTTGTCCATATCAAAATTAGTGTATTATTTAATAAAACTTTAAGGAAATTCCCCAGTGAGAGTAGAAACCAGAAAAAGCCCAAAGGCAGGGGGAAAGTATTGATGAAAACTATGATAAAAATGAATACCAAGGGTCAAAAGATACAAATAAGTAACCAACTGACTAAACAAATAAATATGGTGGTTGGCCAAAGATAAAATGTTTATTCCCCTCTCTTGTAGAGAGGATTCTGGCTGCAGAAGGGGTGGGAGGGTTCAGGATCATTTCCCACAGAGGCCTATTTAGTGATATTATCAGTTTGGTTAAAATAATATTTGACTATTATAGTCTACAATGCTGAAATACACAGAAGTTCATATGAAGTTTTCTTTTTAAGAATAACAACTTGCATTTGATTAAAAATATGAAAAACCTAATATAATTTTTTTCCTTAGAGCATTTGTAGTTTCAAATAGTTTATTTTGATTTTTCCCTTGTGTCTCCATTGTGGTTACTCAGAAGGTCTTTGGGAGGTCTAGGATGGGGGAAATACAGGAACCTTGGTAAAATGTGATGGAATCCATAGTAACATGACACACAACTTCAAATGCTGGGTTAAGGTTTTAAGGTTGAGTTACAACCGGAGGCTACAAATCTAGAAAAGCCAAGGAAATTAGGGTCATCACATCATTCAAAAACTTTCCATTTCCTTGAGGGTGGGGAATGATGAAACAGCAGTGGTAGAAGTTCCAGAAAAAGGACAAGAATGGGTTTCCTGCCCAAGGCTACAAACCACTGCATATCCTTTGTAATGAATCATGATTTTAAGAGCACAAGGAACCCCTGAAGGGTGTAGCAATGGCATCAGAAAAAGGAAATTGAATGGCAGCAGGCGATCTGGTTAAAAACACTCCCTCCCCACTGCTCTGACCCTAAAGAGGAATCTATGTTTCAAGTACTTTTTGTTTTCTGGAATTTAAAATATTTCCTCCTAATCCCCAGGGAGTCCACATTATTATTACTGTATTAACATTATTTACATTCATACATTTTTTTTGTCCTCCTTAAAGCTCACAGTGATTTAGTAACTTTAAATTAGCCAAAGCTAATAATCCGAAATGCCAACATGGAGACATTGGTAACTCTGCTGTTCCTAGTTCCTGAGCAAATACGTATGCACGAGCCGTTTTTTCAATTTTCCTTACTCTTTAAGTTTGGAGGGGTTATGAAAAATTGCAAACATCTTTCGGTCCTTTTGGGTTCTGCTTCTAGCAATATCTGAAGTCCCCACCTTGTAGTTCTTATCAGCATTGAGACAGCAGAGAAAACCCCCTTCCTTTCAAGAGTTTCGGTGACTTCCGAGGAGAGAAGTGGACCCAATAATTCTTTGCTTTTCAGGTTAGCAGGGTGGCGTTCATCATTCTCCCCACTGGATAGCTGAGGGACACTTAGGGCAGTAGTATAGCAGGAAACCAGAGCTGGTAGGTAGCTAAAGCAGTAGAAAGATATTTTATTCGGGAACCTTGAGCAAAAAGGGGAAAATAAATGTAAGTGTAAAAGTGGGCTTGTTTCTGAAGGCAGCAAGGACAAGTGGGGATTTATAACCACGAGAAGGCTGGGGATCAGCGAATAGAAACTTTATTAGGAGGAGACATCAAAGGCAAGGGGAATCTTGTGAAACTGAGTGAATAAGATTCTTGCTGAAGGCGATCATGGTACATGCATCCCTAGGGGATGGTGGGAAACAGGAATTAGAATAGATAGTGAAGGGATCAGCTATCAAGGGCAAAGCATTCTCTCTGACTTAGCAGCATTCTTGCTAAAAATGGGCAATTTCAGGCCCAATGAGGACTAGCATTTAAACTCCAGGTCCAGGTCTAGATGGGCAGAGTGCACGAAGGAGACGTACTAAGGTTTGGTTAAGGAGAAAGGCTTCCTCTGAGGGAAGAGGACAAGGAAGACTTCTCTCCTAGCTCTTCCCTTGGAGGGAAGGAGGAGCTACGAGCCAACCAAAGGACTCCTAGGATGCTTGTCGTCCTCACCCGGCCCGTGCCAGGCCTCCTTCTATAAAATCTGTCCAGTTGTCGCTGACCTCTTATTTACTCCCCTGGTAGGCCTTCTCTAGGCCAAGAAGCAAAACATGTCACCAACACTTTGATCTCCTTGGAGAAGCACTCGGGAAGGAAGGGAAAGAGCGAAAAGCTTGATTCAGACTTACAAATAAACCTTGTAAACCTTCTTCTCCAATCTGTCATTGTCAAGTTTTTATACCCACTTGGTACTGTATCTCAGAATGTTTAGAGTTGATAGGGAGTATTGAATATGATTAATTTGCACTCCCTAAAACCAAAAATAAAGAGGAAAGGTTTTCTCTCGCCTTCCTTCTTTTAGCTCTGCATCTGTCCCCTGACAAGGACAAAACTCCTATCTCTGTATAGTCGTTTGACAAATGCATGGTGTGAATCCAAGATAGAGCAAGGCTACTATCATCTCCTGAGAACAACAAATACGTATCTCCCTACTGGTGAGTCAGCCCTGTTGTTTTCACCTGCGTAGGAAAAGTCTGCTATGGGTACATAGAAGACCAAGCAAAACTTGGAGAATTAAAGGCTTTATTGGAATCTATCATTTTCTAATATAATCCCAAAACTTGTTATTTTTTTACATTACGTGAAGAAATGCATTTGACTACCCATGAGGTTAATGTAATACATATTACCTCCATGCTCAAAGACATCTCTGAGAGCCTAGACTCAATACTTATTTTGAAGATCCTTATTTACATTAATATATGTTTCTTGATGACACATATAAAAGCATAAACACGCACACATTTTGCCAACATTGCCAGCAATGAAAATGTTCCAAAAACTATCTAAAAGAGCGCTCAAGAAAATTTCAAATTCCTGAAAAGAAATGAGTTCTTGAAATAAAACCAAATGTATACCTAGGATAATTTTGTACCAGTCTTCCAAAATGGCACAGTACCTACTGTCTTAAACATCATCAAAGATCTCCATTGAAATTACATCTTTGTTTACTTATGTTTTCTATTTGCAAAAAATGCAGACACAAGAGATATAGCCAAGAGGAAGAAATTTCAAATGCAACTGAGAAACTGTATAGGAGGTCCTCGGGGGCATAACTAGGCTTAAAACTGTGCCACCCAGATGAGTGAAGCATCTCTGTTATTCTGAAATTTTTGTGCTTGGAAACTTCAAGCAAAAAAGCTTTTGATTTGTGGAGTTAAGCATGTTAACAGGAAACCGGAGTTCAGCCACTAGAAAAGCACTTTTTTTCCCCTGACACAAATTTTGCCTTTGTGCCGTGATTGACAGCCTTTCCACTGTCTGTAAACAATTTACCAGTTGCCCCGAATCACCATTCAGTTCCTGTAACCAACATTTAAACATCGAGTGGTTTTGCGCTCAATAAAATTCCTTTTCATGTCGCCCTAGGTTGCCATGTCTCTTCAAACAGAGACCGAAAAGCCATGGTCTGTGTCAGACAGATTTTAATTTTTCAGCTCTCATCCATTTGGGGGAACTAGACGCAGGCAAACAGACCCTGCCCCAAAGCCTAGCAACCTGTAGTTCAAAGAGCCAATGCATATGAGCTGCGGGATGGGGGCCCGGACCCGTTCACACATGAATAAAGAAGATTAAGATTTCCTTTCAAAGACGTGAAGCCTTTTTGACAGCCAGTGTCAACAGTGCTGTCTGCCTTCAATGGGAGCCAGTCTCCCAGCCCAGGTTCCCACAGGGAGGTCCCGCTGATTAGCATGCCCGACACCACCATTCTGTGTCGGTGTTTAATTGAAGAATAAGGCTGTAAAGTTTTGCAAACTCTTATTTATTCACAAAGACAGGATAACTTACAGGAATTGTTGAAAGAAAATACCAGTGAACATGAACACCTACAGGGAACTTTTAAAAAGGCAAGAACAGAGCTGGGAGAGCAGGAACAGTGGTGATTTCTATTATCTAACTGCAGAGATGTTAAAGGCTTTGTAGTCAAGATGCATGTTTTGAAGTCACAAAGAAATCAGTTCTACTCCTAAAAGGCGGTGCAGGGGGAGGTATAGCTTTTCTTTTCTAATAGTGTTAGAAAATTGTATGAGAGGCCAGGTGTTTATTCTGAAAACATTTGGCAAATATTATTTGCTTTTGCAGTTCAGGTGGAAATCTTTAG
Organism: Perodicticus potto; assembly: GCA_963574655.1. Taxonomy (NCBI): domain Eukaryota; kingdom Metazoa; phylum Chordata; class Mammalia; order Primates; family Lorisidae; genus Perodicticus; species Perodicticus potto. The sequence continues at coordinate 16,176 of CAUYRH010079225.1, forward strand.
CAATAGATATTGAGGAAATTTTAAACAGGACTTCTTTGCACATAGGCACTTGGTAATATGAAATAAAATGGACTAGTCTACTAAAGATTTTCCATTAACATTGCATGTCCTTACTAAAAGCTTAAAAGGGGTGGAAAAAGTGGTGTGTACAAATGCTATTCGCACCAATTTAATTATTTCACTTCAATTACAAGTTCAAACCCTTAAACAAGTTAAAATATAGACCATTTCTGCTTTGAAATAGTATACTCCTATTAATTTACATGTACTGAACTATTTTGGGATGAATTAGAATAGCTATTTATAGGAATATAGCTGTTTTTGATTATGTGACAAATGTTTGTGCAACTTAATGTCAACTGTTCATTCTTCAAGGCTGGGTAAGGATGTAAACCAAAATGCGTTACCCACAGATGGAGAGGCCACGTGTTCTCACCAATGGCACATGCCCCCTGAGGTGCTTTTCCAGGGGTGGTGAAAGATTGGCACTCACCTGTCTGTTCTCACTCATTTATTAAATACTTACTTGGTGGGCACTTTCAGTATGGGAGCGATTTGGGTAGGAACTGGGATCAGAGGCTGCGGTGTCCTAGAGACAGTTCCTGTAGACTTTTGAGAGTCAATTGTGCCTATCTCGCCCCACCTCTGTGTTTGGTGTCATCATGTTGGTGACTTGAAATCAGCTATGGTGGGGGGATTTATACCACAGAAATCAGCCACGCCACAAGTCAGGGCTTGATTTTTGCTTTCACTCGGTTGTTAAATATTTATTAGCACCTCTCTGCATAGAGGGATTAGTAAAATAATAAGGTTTCTGCCTTCTGAGTTCTTACAACCAGATGTTGCCTAGTGAACTTTGTAAATGGTATATCCAGACACAATGACACGTTTATTTGAAGAAATTACAAAGGGAGGCAGTCGAGGTCTGGCCTCTGGGATCTGGTCAGAGCTGGTGCTAGGCAAGAACATCTGTAAGGCAGAATCAGAGCGAGATGAGATGGCAGGAGCTGTGGATCAAATCAAGGCTTGGACTCTTCAAGGCCAGAGTGGTACCTCACCTATCATCAGTTCTTTCAAGTGGGACAATAGCACAGAGAGAAGGAGTGCTGGGTCTGAGCCATCAAAGATAGGGCAGCTCTGAAAAGCTCAGGCCCATCAGGTTGATGCTTTCTGATCTAACACGTATCTTATGACCTCTGTGACTTGACCACCCCAACGACTTTACAAATTCATCAACATACAGAAGTGGTCAACATAAAGAACTGGGCCTTCTGTCCTGACACGTACATATGGTGTGCATCTGATCTATGAAAATTAGGTCAACTTCAGGAGATGGTCAGTGTAGGGAGATGGTCAACTATGAAGGTTCTGCTGTATTTTGGCTGCCAATTAACTACCTGTTATCTTTCTTCTGATGAAAAGGAATGTTCTAGGGCTGAGACACTCAAATTTTACCATGTATTAGAATCACTTGGTTGTCTTATTGAGACACGATCAGCAGGCTCTCAGCCTCAGAGTTTGATTTAGAAGGTGTAGGGTGGATCCCAGAAAGTTTGTATTTCTACTCAGCTATTGGACCACGATGATGCCTCTGGCTAAGCAATGACACTTTGGGTACTACTGCCCTAGGGAGAATCAAACATTTCAACTTCACCTGTTTCAGAAGAGCAATTCATCAAGCACCATATCAGGGCATAAAGTAGCTCTCATTGAGAGAAAGAGAGGCTTAGGGAGGCAATGAGAAAACACACCCAATTGACACCTGACTCCATAGAGGGCCAGATTTTTTTTAAAAAGACAAATTTATCCCTCAAGCGGCCCCAGACATCCAAAGAAAACTCCAGAAATTGGCTATAGCC
>CAUYRH010079227.1:0-50036 GCA_963574655.1 Perodicticus potto
ATTAAGCAATATTAATAATAATAATGCAAAGAAAGTAACATTCACATTGTCAAATAAGAGTATGTCTATTATAGAATGCTTTAACTCTGAGGCTCAGTATGGAGTCATCAGTTAACTTATTTTTTTTCCAAAGTCTCAAAACTTAGACAACTAATTTATAAATAAAAGTAAAAGATAATTTCAAAAAACAGATCATGCCAAATCTTACAGACAATAGCAAAAGAAGAAATAATTCAAAGTCATTCTATTTAATCAGGATATACCTGATATTAAAATTAGAGAAAATATATTATTATAAAGGGAAATTACAAACATTTCACTTATAAATAAGGATGCAATATCCTAAACAACATATTAACAAGTTGAATAAAAATTGATGTTTAAGTAATGTACTTTGGTCAAAATTGAATCCAGTTTATGTAAGAATTAGTCACTATTTTCTATTATTTTTTTGTTTTCTTTCCCTCACCCCCTCCCTTCTTCTCTCTCTGTCTGCTCTCCCCTTCCCCCATTCCCCACTGAGTCATTAACTGTCCTCATATCAAAGTTGAATACATAGGATTTTGCTTCTCCATTCCTGTGATGTTTCACTAAGAATAATGTGTTTCACCTCCATCCAAGTTAGTACAAATGCTGCAAAATCTCCATTTTTTGATGGTTGAGTAATATTCCATGGTATACATATACCTAGCTTACCAATCCATTCCTGGGTTGAAGGACATTTTGGCTGTTTCCACATTTTAGCAATCGTAAATTGGGTGGCAATAAACAGCCTAGTACAGGTGTCTTTATAATAAAAGTTTTTATTTCTTCTAGATAGATTCCCGGTAATGGGATTGGAGGATCAAACGGGAGGTCTAGGTTGAGTTCTTTGAGGTTTCTCCATACTTATCCTTCCAAAAAGGTTGTATTAGTTTGCAGTCCCACCAGCAGTGTAAAAGTATTCCCCTCTCTCCACATCCGTGCCAGCATCTGCAATTTTGAGATTTTGTGATATAGGCCCTTCTTCCTGGAGTTAGATGATATCTCAGGGTGATTTTAATTTGCATTTCTCTAATGATTAGGGATGATGAGCATTTTTTCATGTGTTTACTGGCCATTTGTCTGTCGTCTTTAGAGAAGATTCTATTCATCTCTCTTCCCCATTAATGTATGGGATACTTGTTTTTTTCCTTATAGATTAATTGAAGTTCTGTATAGATCTTGGTTATTAAACTTTTGCCTGATCCAAAATATGCAAATATCTTTTCCCATTGAGTAGATTGCCTATTTGCTTGGGTTGTTGTCTCCTTGGCTGTACAGAAGCTTTTCAGTTTAATTAAGTCCCTTTTGTTTATTATTGCTGTTGTTGCTATTGCCCTGGCAATCTTCCTCATAAGGTCTTTCCCCAGGCCAATATCTTCTAGTGTTTTTCCAATTCTTTCTTTGAGGATTTTTACCATTTCATGCCTTAAGTTTAAGTCCTTTATCCATCTTGAATCAATTTTTGTGAGTGGAGAAACGTGCAGATCCAGTTTCAGTCTTTTACATGTGGATATCCAATTCTCCCAGCACCATTTATTGAATAGGGAGTCTTTCCCCCAGTGAACACTCTTGTTTGGTTTATCAAAGATTAGGTGGCTGTAGGTTGTTGGTTTCATTTCCAGGTTTTCTATACAATTCCAAGTATCTATGTCTCTATTTTTGTGCCAGTACCATGCTGTCTTCACCACTATGGCTTTGTAATACAGTCTAAAATCTGGTATAGTGATACCCCTGCTTTGTTTTATTACTAAGAACTCCCTTAGCTATACGGGGTTTTTTCTGGTTCCATACAAAGTGCAGAATTATTTTTTCCAAGTCTTGAAAGTAGGATGTTGGTATTTTAATAGGGATGGCGTTGAATCGGTAAATTGTTCTGGAAAGTATAGACATTTTAATGATGTTGATTCTTCCCAGCCATGAGCATGATATGTTCTTCCATTTGTTAAAGTACCCTGCTATTTCCTTTCTTAGGGTTTCATAATTTTCTTTATAGAGGTCTTTCACCTCTTTTGTTAGGTATATTCCTGCTGCCTTCTTTCTATTGGCCACAACTTGTGTTCAATCCCTGCCCACAGAGGCCTTGCCTCCACCCCAGGAGGTACATGCTTCCCCATCCCCAGCTCTATACAATCTACACCACAACCTCAGCAATAATATTTAGTCAAAACAAGTCTTTTCTAATGACCAATTTCTATGCCATTGATCAATGCAGCCATATGAACTAAAGTGATGGAAAATGTCATAAAAAAAACACTTGGACAATTGATTTTTTATGCCTCTGTTATAATTAGAGCACAATAGAAGGTCACATATGATCAAAGGCTGGATCATGTGTTAAGGTCTCTGACTGGCAAAATAATGAAGAGATGGAAGAGGAATCAGCATAGGCTTCACTGGACAGATGCAGTTTTACAGGAGAGGATTTGAGGGGCATTATCTTTTACTATCTGTGCAATTAGGGACAGGTCCTTAGTCTGTATTTTTTTTTCACCACCTGAAATAGGACTAGCATTATTGACTCATACAAGGATATGAAACTAAAGGAGTTTTTATACAATTGTATCAATTCATCAGCCATTTAAACATTTATTGAGTATCTTCTGTGCCCCAGGCAAGGTACTGGGCACTGGGGTCATAAAGATGAATAAGACACATTTGGTGAAAAGATTTGTAATCTGGAGGGGAGGAAGACAGACACCTAAAGAGAGAGTCTTTTGTGTCCATGTGATGCTAGAGATATGCAAAGGGTATTATTGGAGCACACAGGAGGGGCATGGGAAGCAGAGATGAGTGGGAAGGCCTTCCTGGAGGTGATGATAACTGAAAGAATAAATGTGGCTTAGTCAGAACAAAGGAAATGGAAGAGCTTTCCAGACAGATGGAGCAGCATGAACAAAGGCATGTGGTAGAGGAACAAGTCAGGGAGAAGGCGTGCTCTGTGTGTGTGTCTACATGAGTGCGTGTGTGTGTGCATGTGCCTGGGCATAGCAGAAACCCATCAGAGTTCTTAGAGTGTAAGCTTAAAGGCAGAAAACAATGATGGATCAGCCCAAAGATATGGAGAGTCTTAAGTCACATATTGAGAAGCTGGACATTAACTTACTCCATAGGAAATGAGAAATCAACTGATACTTAAAGCAGAAGAGCAATATGGTCATGTTTGGTGTCAGGAAGGTCACTAGGCCTGGAGGATGGAGGAAAGATTGAGAGGAAGCGGACATTCCAGCAGGGAGATGAGAAAAAGGGCTGAGCCATGAGGCAGCTCCTGAGCAGGTGAGGGCCTGAGAGCCTGGTTGTAGGTCAGAAGACAGCACAGGACGGCACAAGGATGAAAAATACAGAGAAGCACGCAGGAGCCACTTGGGACACGGTGACAAAATTAACTTCACTGTAACTGGAGTACCAGAGTACAGAAGATCTTTACAGCAGCAAGGGAAGAAAAGAAATATTCCCTTCCAAGAGCAGCAGTAAGACGTATAACCAACTTCTTGACAGAAAGAATGGAAGGCAGAAGACAGGGAATGATAGATTCAGTGTCCTAAAAGAAAACAACTGCCAACACAAAATTCCTAAGAAAACATGGAAAGGGCTTTCTGCTTCCTGGTGGGATACACTAGCTTAAGGCAGACCAGCATTTCTGCCAAGAACTAGCAGGACCAGATGAGACAGAGAAATCATTCATCTGAAGGCACTGGAGATCTGCTGAGGAAGTGAGGACTAGAGGGGGCTACAAGTTCTGGATAGAGAGGAAATCTGGAGAGGGTGAGCTGACTTCCCAGCCAGCGGAAATCTGAGAATGGGGCTTTGCACCAGTGGCTGCTGGTGGGTACTAGGGAATATACCAGGGCTTTGGGTGGAAATTTGGAGGCTCCTGATCTGCAAAGCTCTTCACCTGCAGAGCTTTAAGTAAAGCCACCTGCTGCAGAGCCGAGGGGTAAGGCCTTGGCTTCCTAATCCTGGTGGTGATGCCTTTGAAGACCCTGCTGGCTGCTACAGCCCAGAAAGGATGGGGCTGGCTCCCTGCTCTTTGTCCTGGACAACGTTCCCTGGAGCTCAGGTGGATAGCATTAGTCCTGGTCTGCCTTAGAAGTGACTTAGCTAGTCTAATTTAACGAGACAGGGAAGGTTAGAACCAGACCTGGAAGTGCAAGAGAAGGGCTGATTGCAGAGACTAGCCTGACTGGGGCCAGCTGAGGCCACAGTCAAGGAAAGTCCAGGGATCTGAAACCCTACCTCTTATTCTAAAGACTGAACTCATGGCTTCTCTCAGATGGTTGAGTTTTCACTCCAGTTCTTTGCTCATTATCCTTTTCTAGGCCTGGAGAATCTTTCCAAACCACTTCTCTCCCTCTACCTGCCCATTATCTCTCTTGCAAGCCCTGCCACCACCATGAGGTCATCTGTGTCCAATACAGAGGCCTTCCTTAATACCATCAGACCACCTAATGTTGGTCACGAGCTCCCTTGTGTAGTTGGCATGCAGCCCCCTGGGACAGTTCCCAACTACTCTATCAGACTGCAAGCTCCTTGAGGGCAGAACAGCCCCAGGGCGGAGTCTGCACCGACTACCTGTCTGGTACAGGTAAAGAGAATAATGGCAGAATTCTCAAGAGCTAAAAATGACATGAGCTCTCAAAGTCAACACAAACTTGAAATCTCAGATCTTGAGGGCAAACACCCTGGCTTTTCATCTCCCCATTTCCATCCTCCTCACCCTCTGGAGCAGGCATCCTCAAACTTTTTAAACAGGGGGCCAATTCACTGTCCCTCAGACCTTTGGAGGGCCAGACTATAGTTTAAAAAAAAAAACAAAACTATAAACAAATTCCTATGGACACTGCGCATATCTTATTTTGAAGTAAAAAACAAAACAGGAACAAATACAATTCACACCAAAGCATGTGGCCCGCGGGCCGTAGTTTGAGAACCCCTGCTCTAGAGTCTCACTCACAGAAAGTAATTGTTGAATGAATGAAACCATTTTCTCTAGCTGTCATCATAAATGGACTGATCAGGGTTCCCCACCTTCTTTTTCCCCACACTCCCTCCCCTTCTTTCTTATTCTTTCTCGCCAGCCTCAGAGAGAACCTAGACTTTGGTCTTAACTTTAAGAATCTAAACCTTCTCACTCTCAAAAAACAAAAATGGACCTCCCTATATACCAAAAACCTTGCATGTGTTTTTTGAAGGTTCATAGAGCATCCCACCCACAAACTACATTACCCATGCAGTGGCTTTTTTGACACTCTGCATTCTATAGAGTGGGGTGGGGGTCGTCCATCAAGAACCAGCTCCCATCAGCGAGGGCACTGGAGGCCACAGACACTCCCCTCTAGGGAGAATCAAAGGAATATGATCATTTCTAGCCCACTCAGATGTCACATGTGATTGATAAACTGGCCATGTATAATCTTGAGCAAGTCATTGGACATCAGGTTCCTCATGACAAAAAGAAAAAAATAATTAGGTGACCAAGACAAAAAAGAGCATCCATTTGATTTTGTGGATGATTAATTCAAGATCGATAAGATCAATGGCATATCCTTTGCCCCCACAGAGAAATCCCAACATTGAACCTGACAATGTGGCAGTGTCAGTCAACACTGGACTCATCTCCTCTCCAGCCTTAGGTTCTTTGGCCCAGGAGCTGGCAAAGCAACTTCCTTCTGGTTACCAAGTGTGTTAGATTAAATAATGGCCCCCAAAGACACACAAGTCCTAATTCTGGGAACTTGTGAACATTATTTTATACAGCAAAGTGGAGTTTGCTGTTGTGCTTAAGGATGATTAAGACATAATTACCTGAAACTTAGTAGCTTCAAACAACACAAATATGTTACCTATCAATTCTGAAGGTCAGTTGTCCAACATGGATCTCACTGGCTAAGGTCAAGGTGTTGGCAGGGCTGAGCTCCTTTGGGAGGCTCTAGAGGAAAATCTATTCTCTCACCTTTTTCCAGCTTCCTTTCCAGCTTTTAAAGACCACCTGTTCTCATTGGCTCATGGCTCCATCCTTCAAAGCTGGCAAGGTTGAGCCAAGTCCTTCCATTTCTCAGAGTCTCCTTTCCAATTCTCTTTCAAGAGAAAGAGAGTCTCTTCCAAGAGTCTTCCAAGTCTCTATTTTTAAAGACTATTGTGATTACAGTGCTCCCACAGGGATGATGCAGGATAATCTCCCTATCCAGCTGACTAGCAACCTTCACTACCCTTTACCACATAACCTAACATAGTTGCCAGTTCTGGGAGTTCAAACACCACCATTGGTAGGAGGGCCATTATTCTGCCTAGCACAGAAGGAGATGGTAAGGAGAATGTAGATATGATGAAGACATATGAACCAAGATTCATAAGAAGAAATGCTTGGTGCAGGTTTGAGGGACTCATGAGGAAAGAAACTAGGGTTTCAAAAGGAGAACTGTGAGAAAAACGCTAAAAAGGTAGTTTAGAACCAGGTTGAGAGCAAAGGGCTTGGAATGCCAGTATGGTGAAGGACTTTGTTACAGAAACAGGAAGAAGCAGGGTGTCCCTTGATGGGAGAGTGGTTTAAAAGTGTTGTCATGTATCTCTCTAACCTTATCTCCAAGATGGTCCTGTGAAGGGAGGAGAGGGCTGCCCCTGAGAGTGGGCATCTGGGGACAGGGTGTAGAATTTATGTGACCAAAACAGCAGGATACTGAAAGAGAGGAGGAAGAGAGAGGCTTTGAAGAACAAAACCGAGATTAACCCATTCATCACCTTCTCCCGCCTTTTAATTCCCATTGAATAGGCCTGATTCCATTTTGATAGAAAACATGCCCAGCGTATGGTTCAGGAGGCTGTAGAATTGAGAGCTATTAAATACTAAAAAGACAAGGTGAGAAACAATTTGCAAAATCTCCTCTTTTTATAGACTGCAGCGATTGAGAAAAATTGAGTAAATTCCCCAGCTACCTCAACTGCAGTCTGTTTCAAGATTCCATCAATTTTTTACGGTACAATCAATATTTATGAATCCCCAAAGAAATGTCACAAAGAGAAACCCAGCGTAACATTTTCTCAGTGGTTTGCAGAGATGTAACAGGGGGACCTAAATAACTTTTAAAATAATCTCAATGACAATCAAAGACTCTTCCATCGCCAATACGGTTTAATGTCGATGTTTATTTTAGCGCTGCTCTGCTGGGGGTGGTGGGAGGGAAGGGAAAACACTGGGAGTTTAATCCGTCCAAAGGATGACACTTGGCTATAATAAGTATGCTGTAATATGGTACTTAAAAATTCAAAGGAAGTGCTACATTAAAAAGTCCCTGGATTTTTTTTTAAAGCATTAAAATATCCTCCATCGGTTAAGCAATAGATTTTTCAGTCAGATGGAAAAAAAAGATCTCTGGGGGAAAAAACAGACTAACAAATCCACATTGCTTTAATGGCTACTTTAGGTTTAATATCTAAACTTATTTAAATAACTCTGAGCCCTCCTGCTGAGAAATATTGAAACTAATGGATTCCTTTGTGTGTAAACTCCATTTAAATGTAGAGTTTAATTTCCCTTTCGGCTAAACCTGGGTGAAACTAGTCTTGAAATGTCCCTCTAAAAAAAAGAAAACCCCATCTAGAATATTTAGGGGGATTCCTTTATTTTATTTAAAATTAGTTTGGGGCATTAAAACTAAATAGCCAGCCCAAAGTGAGCCCACAGACCCGGTGAGTTTATACTGGAGCCCGAGGTGGGTGTTTGGCACCTGCTGGTACCTGATTGTGCTCGACGCCCACGTAAGGACTGAGAGCACCTGAGCCTCCTGCTGTCCTCATCCTTCTCTCTTTTTTTTTTTTTTTTTTTATTTATTAGATCATAACCCATCCTTCTCTCAAAGATAACACTGGAAATTCCACTCCTCCAGCTTTATCTCTGTGGCTTAAGGCTTTGGTCTCTGTTCATGCAAATAGCCTCCTTAGGCAGTCACACTTCCCTGGGGCTGAGGACCATTTTGTGTACATGAATATGCATACTGGCCTGTGATGTCAGAATGGCAACTAAGACCTAGAAAATAATTGAAACTGCCCTTTCATTTGTCACATAATGAAACAAAAGCTAGGCCCAGAGATCGGTGTCAGAGGTGGGATGCCTGCCCAGGTGTTCTGGTTCCCAAGCCAGCGTTCTCCCTTTGCCAGGACTATATCCTACTCTCCCAGACTGTTGGTGCTGGTGCCTTGTGCCTATCATTAACGCACGTGCTGCATACGCCTAAACTGAGGGTAGGGGTTAAAGCATAATGTGCTTCTCAGAACCATGCCAGACAGAAGAGAATGAGAATGTTAGGGTTGTCACCAAAGAATTCCTCTAGCTGTGCAGATAAAATGAAAGTTGTAAACATGTAACTTGTATTTAATTCTTTTCATCACTCCCTCTTGTGTAAAACAGCCACCCAAATCATGCCTGTCTGGTGACAGACAGGCTTCTACATTAGCAGGATGATTTGTGGACAGTCGTATAATATCTACAGTGATTTAAGGCTGAGAGGGAGAGAATGAGGTGAGGGTCTTTAGTATGTCTCTATGACAGAGAAGAGCCTAGTGACAGAAGGCGGGAGTCCTGGGTTCTGGACCCAATTCCTTCTCCAACCAGCCACGGGAGCTGGCCCTGCTTCCTTTTGAGTATCACTTGCGTGATCTGTTAAATGGGGGGAAAGATAGCAATGACTTAGTGTAGCAAAGGCAAGAACCTGGAGCAGACAATGTGGGGAGATTGCTCAGGCTAGAGGATTTGACTATAATTATTACATTATAACCTGACAGAAAGATAAAGATAAAGAAGTTTTGTGGTCCAGTTTTAGCATGAGCACACACATTTCATCACACATACACACGCCAGCTCTGAGGTCAAGATCCATTTAGCAGATTTCCCTTTATAGGTGACCTAGAAAATGTGGGGATTAAACATGAACCACGGTCTGAGGTGGTCCTGCTAGCAGAAAAGCCTGTGCCTGTCCTGCCTCTCAGCCTCCATCAGATGGCCTGGGCAGTGTGATCCGAGGGGCACCACAAACTCCATGCTCTAAAATTTTTATCCTCACCAGCCTAGAATCACCACATCAAGTCACTCCTATAGATAAGAACATTAAAAACTTGAGTTCAAATGCAGAACTAGTACCCAGGGGAGACGCTGCCGTTATTATCCATTAACACCTTAGCTAGAATCAATTTATCTGTCACCTGACAGGGTGCTGAGAAATGCAGGAGTTTCCATTAGAAGAGAAGAGAGGCATAAGATGGACCTCAGCTGCCATCCGGGACAGGAAGGGCCAGTCTGGAATGATGTCTGAGGTCAGTGGAAGTTGGGACAGTGAGGAAGGTACTTTAGGGTGGTGGAGGGAGAACCTGAAAACAACTGCTCACCCCACTCAGAGTGTTCTGAGGACCGGGCCCGGCACCAGCAGCACCCAGGGCCATGACCAGCTGCTGCTCTGTGCTCAGGGCTCTGGAGCCCTCTGAGAAGCAGAAGAAATGACTCCTGCCCTTCAGGAGTTTATGATCCAGCTGGGGTGATAAAACATTATGAAATTCAGTAGAAACTGGAAGGATGCGAAGACTCAGAGCAACTCAGAAGAGAAACAGACTAATTGAGCTGGTGGGAAAGGCTTTGGGGCAGGAGTGAGAGACTAGCTGGAAAAGGGCCAGCCAGGGTCAGCCCGACAGAGTTGAGCAGAGGGAATAATGGAGAGGACCCAGGGCTCATGGGTGTGGCTCTAGAATGTCACACCAGTCATGAGGCCTCCTTTTGAGCTCAAGTGTTATGTAAGTCATAGGCCAAGACTCAGACCCCACCCACAGTGGTCGAAAGCTTCTCCTTCAGGAGTTGTTATTTTTCAAGTCACAGTTCCTTCAAGGATCAGATGGTAACTATGGACCAATCCTTCCTATGAAAAACATGCACTTATGAAATACACATACAATTTCACAGGGTTCAAAGTCAAAGTCCACTTGGAACCAATCATTGAACACCAATTAGTAGTGTCTAGTCTAATCCTTTTGTTTTTCAGAAGAGAGAATCTGGAGTTGAAAAGTAACATCCCCCAGGTCTCATCCTAGTTAGAATTGCACCAGCACTCAGCTCCCCTTTCTTCCAGTGCAGTGGTATTTGGCAGTTTGTATAGACCCATTGGCATTGTTAGGTATCTTTTCATATTTGTATTGACCACCGCAAAAAATGCTATCTCAACACCCAGTGGCTTAAAATGATAAGCATTCACTTAGCTCTTGAGTCTTCAGATCAAAGATGTAGGCTAGACTCAGTGGGGTGATTCTTCTGGTCTCATTTGAGGCTACTCTTCTGGGGACCAGCTGGCTAGTGGCAGATCTGTATTGGCTCCCTTCCACGTGTATATTTTCTCTATCAGGCCTAGGATCCAGGACCGTGTTTGCTAACATCTCATTGACAAAAGCAGGTAGGTCGCTTGATTGATCACAATGTCCCGTCATGGAACAGGTCACTTGTCCATAATGAGTGGGTACTGCAAAGCTACATGAAAAAGTGTGTAGCAACAGAGAATGGTGAAGAATTTGAGGGAAATGAAGGCATCTACTATGCAGGGCTCATATTCCCCAAATACATCATGTGTTACCCAAGGACCAGGACTGTATCTCATTCATTCCTGTGATCTAATCACCATGCCTGGCACAGAGGGAGTGCATTGATTATTGGGTTGATTGATTATCAGTCCAGCTGAGCTTCAGGCAGAGAAAGATCAGCCTTTCTGTGGAGCTTCATCCTTTCCCTGGAACTAATGTACCAGGGCCAATGAGTAATCAAAGACCTTGGCCCTTAAAAGAGAAGAAAACTAGCCTGCATGTATTTCACAAAGATAAGTTTGTCTATGGCATTCCATGTCCCTCTAACCTCCCAAAGGTGCTGCTTCACCCTCTCAGACAGGGTATCCCTGCTATGAAAATCCCTCCTTCAGTACCTTGTTTTAGCCCATTCCCAGCTGGTTTTCTCAGATTCAAAATCCTTACTACAGAACTGCCCATTCACCCAGTGCCGGATGTTAGGAAAGCAATCTGATTAAACTCTCCTTGTACGCGACCACAAAGTTATCTTGTAGCTTTATGTTTGCCCTCACCCTACTCCACCTACCACCTATGTGCACACACACACATGCGCACACACTTCTCTCCTGCTCCAGCCGTTTCTCCTTAACTGCTAGAAGAGGAAATTCTTATCTTAACCTCCCAATGGTCCTCCATATTTCTGGAGAGGATAGGTCTGTAAATGATACAGGACAGGCTACATGCATGGTTTTCTTTAAAGAAGGTAGCCCACCACCCAGTTCCTTCTCACAAAAACAGGACATTAGAATTCCTGCAGGGCACATTGTGGGTTAAATCACCCTTGCTACCTTAGCCATAGCAAATCTGATCCACATCCAGTGCCCAAGCTGAAGCAATCATAAATGGTCCAAGCATCAGGGTGCCCCTAAGGCAAGCTGGTTTACATTCTGCCATGCAGAGGCCCTTCTACCAAATGGTACAAATTAGCCCACTCAAATCCTCTGCTTGGGGAGATTGACTAGTGGCTGATGAAGGTGTACGTATCTTGTTCTACCCCATATTCCAGTGTGTCCTTGCAATGTACCTATAACACTAAAAGCATTCATGTCTTCCCTAGTAGTTCTTAGGAACCTGGATAGTAGAAAGAGGGAGGGTCACAAAAGTTTTCTTCCAGCTTAGATCTACACCTACCCACAAGTAGTTCCATATGTTCTTATTTTGAATATGTTTTCTTAAACAAAGAATTCATTTTATTGATGTCACTGACTAGCTTACCATTGATTGTTAAGTACGTGCAGTCCCATATGAATATCATCAGGTTAACTTAGTTTCTATTTTATATAATTAACACCACCTAATGTATCTCCTTCATCTTCTGCCTTTCCACTCTGTTGGCCACACAGCATAGTCATCCACCCATAAACAAACACTTGGAGGGCACTCATGTAAGGATGGGAGACTCATTATCCTTGTCGATCTGGCCCAGAGTTAGAATCCCTCCTGAGGGTATTACTTTCCAATATATGGGGGCCATGTTCATGCTGTTGAAATGTTTTTTAATTAAGAATCTTTTTTTCTGTCTTATGCATAAATTAATCAAGGTAATTATTGTAGCATTATTATTATTACATTGTACTTATAGAGCACTTACCTCTAAGGTGCTCAAAGTAGTTTATAGATTTTTTTAATCTAATGAACTTCAGTAGCCTCTAGGCAAGATGGAGAGCAGAGCAGGGATTATTAGAGTCACATTGTAGTTGGAGAAAATGGGTCAGGCCAGAAGTAGGGGTGGCTGTGGGTTGCTGCAAACTAACTCATTCAGATCCATGCTTTCCGCTGTCTGTGGAGGAGTAAGGGGCAGGCAGGGGGCTGCCTTGGGGGCAGAAAGTGCTTCTGCATCTACAGAAGCTACATTCAGACAGCACCTTTGGAGCCCGGAAAGCTGCTCAAGCAGGATTGGGGCTGAGAAAACAGACAGGAAATGTCAGCTTCTATCCCTCTTATTTTCCTGTTTCCACCTGCCCTTAAGTCTGCCCAAGTTCCCAAACCAGCTGCAACTTTCTAGAGCTAGGAATGAAGGGTGTAAGGAGAGAGGAGGGAAACTTCCTCTGTGCTTGGCATCAGCATCCGTGTACTCTGACCTCGACTCACACTGCCATAATTTCACAATGCTGTACATTTCTTGAGAGCAGTAGAGCAGGGCATGGGCACAGAGCAAGCTCCAAGGTGGCTGGGGACAACCCGTGTGCTGATGGAGACAGGGGAGAGGACTCCAGCCCTCTGTAATCTGACCAGGGAGCAATAGGAGGCAGCAGCATCATGTAAGAGCCTGGAGTTTAAACTTCTGTGTTTTGGACTGAATGTAGACTGTGTAGTGGGTGACTCAGAATGTTCACTGCATACACAACACGATAATAATAATAATAACAACAATAATACAAAAGGGGAGATCTTGTATATCTGTTTCCAGGTTCCCCACTCATGAGATTGCCAGGGTATGTTTGGCAGTCAACATCCACATTGTTATAACTCAGCAGAATCCAGTGCTCACTCATCAGCATGTAAGCAAATGTGATGCTTCTAGAGGAGATAAATGGCAACTGAAAATGAGTGGAGAAGATCTAGTGGTACATTTGGTAACTGGTGGGATCTCTGCCTCCAGGAGACATTCTACGATTTCATTAAGCAGATCCAAGTCATGGTGATACACCTGCTCCCTCAGCATAGGAAACGTCTTCCCTCCCCTTGCCTTCTTTGTCTGCCTTAGTCAACTCATCCTTTCAGTTTCAGCTCAAACATCACTCCTTTATTTTATATAATAATTATTTTTTACAATAATGCCTGTCTCTTAAGGACCAGGCACTATTCTGGGTACTGGGGTAGAACAGCAAAAAAATGGATTGAAAAAAAAATCTTGCCTTCTCTTGATGGGGAGGGGAATGACAGATAATAAAGAAAGAACAAGTTATCAAGTAAGTTAGAAAGCTATTTGTGCTAAGATGAGCAGAAGTATGGAAGATCTGCAGTTTTAATAGGGTGGTTAGTGAACACCTTTGAGCAAGAACTTGAATGAGATGGGAGGGTGTAGTGTGCAAGTTGGGGACAGTATTCCAAGTAAAAGGAACAGGAAATGTAAGGTCCTAAGACCAGACAATGGCCAACCCCTTCTAGGGGTCTGCAGGAAGTAGAATGCTTTCAACAACAGAAAATTGTAAGTGTTGGCAAGAAGCTGGAGATTTGCAACCTTTGTGCATTATTAGTGGGAATGTTAAATGTGAAGCTACTGTGGAAAACATTCTGGCAAGTCCTCAAAAGGTTAATCATAAAATTATCAAGTGTCCCAGTAATTCCATGATAGGTATAGACCCAAAAGAATTAAAATCAACCAATTCAACAGATTCTTGCACCAATATACAAAGCAGCATTATTCACAATAACCATCAGGTGGAAACTACCCAAGTGCCCATCAATAGATGAATGAACAAACAAAATGTAGTGTATCATATGATGGGTATTATTCAGTAGACCAGGATATAAGTCATGGGTCAGAGTTCTGGGGAGTGACACAATCTGACCACCTTTTAATAGATTTCTGTGTTAAGAAGAGATCAAAGGGGGCAAGGATGGAAGCAGGGAGATCAAGGAAGAGGAGACAGCTATTGCAACATTTTGAGCAAGAGATGACAATGGCGTGGTAATGCAGATGACAAGGAAAAGTCATGTTCTAGATGTATTTTTCAGGTAAAGATAAATGTAGTTGCCAACAAAGTAAATGTGGGGCATAGAAGAAGAGAAAACTTTAAGATGATTCAGAAGTTTTTTTGATGTGAGCAACTGGAAAGATGATGTTACCACTAAAAGGAAAATAGGAAAATGGCATGGAAAGCAGATGCATGGATGAGGAGATCAATACCTTGGTATGGAACATGGGAAGTTTTAAATGCTTATTAACTATCCAAGTACAGATGTCTAGAAGGTAATGAGTAGATGGGTCTTGAATTTGGGAGAGTAGGTCAGACTAGAGTTAACATTTTTAGAGTCATCAGCATATAGTTGAGATGGGATGAGACCACCCAGGAGTGAGTGTAGACAGACCGCAGAACTCAGTCCTGGGGGGCCCAACATCAAGTGATCAGGGAGATGAGGAGATTGAGAAGCAGCAGGAAGGGCAGCAGGAAGAAAACAGGGGTGATGGGTATCCTGGAAGCCAAGTGAAGAAAGTGTTTTCAGGAGAAAGAGTGATTAGCTATGTTCAATGCTGCTGAGGGTTGAAATAAAAGAGAACTGAGAACTGGCAATTAGATCTAGAAACACAGTGACTTGGCAAGGACAGCCAGTAGGGAGGAAAGGCAAAACCCACCCAGGGCATTCTCAAGTGAGAATGGAAGGAGAGAAATTGGACAGCAAGTACAGGGAAGCATATTGCTAATAAAAGGAATAGAAAGATGGAAGAGTTGATGGAGATAAAAGAGGTGAGAGTGGAAATTCAGCAATTTAGAAATCTCCCCCACCCCGCGCCTTCTGGCTGATGAGGTGCCCCCTTCCCTGGATTCACACCTCGACCTATGTGTGTCCACCTCCCCAAATGGGCCGCAAACTCCTGCAGGGCAGGAAGTACATCTCAATTATCTCTGAGTCCCTGGGATCTAGCAATGTGTCTTATATTCAATGGTGCTCAGAGAATATTTGCTAGATCAAACTAAGTTCAGATGTGAGCATAGGCAGATTGATATGCAAAGAAGTAAAAATTAGTGAGGAAGAAGAAAAAAAGAATATTCAGCAAGTCATCTGAATGGGATATGAGATCAGGTCCTAGGACTTCTTTAGATTTTGGAGGGAAAACTTTATGCCTTTAATAAACAAGATGGAGCTCTTAAATCCATTTCCTTCATCTAATACTCATCTTCTGCCATAGTCAAGTGTGGATTAGCATAGCCCGTGAAACCAGTGCCCCTAGCAGGAATGCACCATATCTTAGCAAGTTGATGCCTGATGCCAGCAAAGGCTCAGTTCATTGGCCAAATTCAAGTCAATTGAATTTGAATTCAAGTGACTGGCAGAAAGTTGCTGGATCTGTGTATTTCTTGACTTTCTGTCACTTGTGTGAAGATATTTAGACAGTAGATATCTAGACAGATATGGATTTGTGCTTCCTTTTCCACCTTCTAGAGAGAAGCAGAAAGGGGCCTGTATTCTCCCTAAAAGGCTGAGAACTGTAATGGCTCTTAATCTCCCCTTAGCTAAGTGACAGCTTGACAGCTAATGTTTAAGTCCATGCCAAGCACCATATTAAAGCCTTTTACATGTATTAATTCACTTAATTGTCTCAACACCTTCATAAAATAGATTATATCATTGGCCCTATTCTCTGGTTGAGAATATTAAGCACACAGGAATTAGATTAGTCGTCCAAGGATATGTAGCTTATGAAAAGCCATTTGGCTCCAATGTCTGTGCTCTGGACCACAGTCTGATACTGCCTCCTTCACCTCTGAAAGAGTCCAAGTTCACAGGAAAGGCAACAAAACTTGCTTTTGCTCCACCTGGTGAGTTGGTGTTCTCTATTTAAGGGCCTACTTGGTTGGAAGAAAAGAACCAGCTCTTGCTTTCACCTTTGAAACTAAAAAACTATGCTTTAGAAGATTATATATCCATCACACGTATATCCTTAAACCCTTAGATGAGTCATTAGCCTATTCTAAGCCATAATTCTCCACCCAGAAATAGATCTTACCCACCCTACATTAAGAGTGACTGGGATCAGTTTCAGAATGAGGGCCAGTGGAAAAGAATATGGCTTAAGACAGATGAGATAAAAGGCCCAGTCTACCTCTGCTTCTGACTTCCAGATTCCTAGAAAATGTTCTTGAACCTTGCCAGAACCTCCTGGACTCAGCTTCAAAACAAAGATATTTGGCCTCTAATAGCTCTCTCCATACTGACATTTTCCATTTTCTGTGAAATGAAGAACAAACATTCATTGTTTAGTTTGCTGGGGCTCTGTTCCTTTATGTTGTGTGTTGATGTCGCCATTGCCCTGGTACACTAGACCCTCCAGCCTGGGCCCATCACTGGGTGCAGCTTGAGGTCTCATTAACACATTATGCACAGGGCAATGACACCCCACCTACATCTGTTCCCTCAGAGGCACCCTAAACAGCTAGCATGCTCAGGGGCCCCAAATCATTTTTTGGTGAAACACCTTCCTTTCAGTATCTTCTAATTTAGAGATCTTATATTTCTGGAGAAAACCTAGCATTTGTGGAAGACCTGGGGGAACACAAATAAATCTTTTAGTAAACCTACATTGCATTCCATAATCTAGACCCCATGGTTGATAGTTACACAAATTCAAAATTCTGCAGGTCCAATTATGTTGCATGGTGTAACAAGATTAGAGTATCACCTGAAAGGTGGTCCTGCACTCTCTCTGACTTTAAAAGGGGTGCCCCTACTGGTGTTTCCATACTTATGAGCTGCCACTTCCAAGGGCTTGACTTTGGGGCCCCAGAAGTTCTGGATGTTCTCAACACCTGTTTTCTCAGGAGGCTCTGACTCTCCCACTGTCTACCTGTGCTCTAATCCTACAATAGCAATTTGGGCTGGCACAGTGGATCATAGCTATAAACCCAGCACTCTAGGAGGCCAAGGTGGGGGGGATTGCTTGAGCTCAAGAGTTTGAGACCAGTCTGAGCAAGAGCAAGGTCCCATCTCTACTACAAGTGGAGACATTAGCCAGGCATCGTATTGGGCACCTGTAGTCCCAGCTACTTACTCATGAGGCTAAGGGAGGAGGATCATTCAAACCCAGGAGTTTGAAGTTTTTGTGAGCTAGACTAACACCTTGGTGCTCTTGCCTAGGACAGTGGAGTGAGGCTCTGTCTCAAAAAAAATAATTAAATAAAATAGCAACATGATTGCTCAGCCCTTACTTCCAGCCATGCTCCTCAGACATCGTGGTCATAATGCATGTCCTGCCTCTGCAGGAAGGTGCTGCTCTTCCGGTCATGGGCCCAGGTGAGCACTAACACGAGCCTGTTACACCCTGCAAGATGAAAATCTTCCCAAAGCAGATTAAGCTCCCCTGCCTACTTTACAGAGTAGAATGAATCTGAGATAGACTTTTTATTTCATGGCAACTGGAAATAGAGAATGCAGAATGCCCAGCATGTATGCCTCAGTCCATTGTGCTGCTGTAACAAAATACCTGAGACTGGACAAATTATAAAGAATTTATTGTCGCACAGTTCTGGAGGCCAGGAAGCCCAAGATCAAGGTGCTAGCCGGTTTGGTGCCTGATGAAGGCCTATTCCATCCATGGTGTTTTCTCACAGTGGTATCATCATGTGGTAGAATGCAAAGGAACAAAAGACAACAAGCTCTGTGTGGAAGAAGAGTGGAAGAGGCAGCATGTCCTCCCACGGCCCATGATTAGGCACTAATGCACTCACAGGGGCAGAGCCTTCATGTACTGATCTTTCTGGAAGGCCCCATTACCATGATGGGGATTAGGTCCAAACATGAATTTTGGAGGGTTTGCATTTAAACCATGTTAATGGGCTTTCTGTCTTGATGCTCAGTATTTTCAAAGCCATAGAGCTAGAAGGCCTTAGATTTCACCCAACACAGTTTCTCATTTCCTCTTTCTTGGCACCTGTTTGACACCTAAGTGTTCTTTGAATGAAAGAATGCATAAATGAATTAGCAGTGAGCTATAGTTTACTAATTCCCTCAAAAGTTAAAAAGTGGTTAAGGCTGTTTCCTCCTGTCTCCTCAACCACAGAGCACTATAACTCCTTGAGGTTATGTCTGCTTTCTATAAAGGCCCTGACTCTTCCCTCTTTGGGGTTTCAACTGCTGTGATTATCATTATTATTATTATTATTGTGCCTACCTCTGGCAGCAACTCCACTTTTCCCATCACTGATTCTAATTTATTGATTGCCCAGTAACTAGATAAACAATCTTCCTTCAATGTACCAAAAAGTAAGGTTATCTGGATTTTGAGACAGGACGGAAGAGGATGTCCCACTGACAATGAGCTTGAATTTCTGTGCATCAAGAGGTGAAACCTACTTTAGCTGGAACTTACCATTCACTCATTCATTAACTCAATTTTATTTGGTTCCAAACATTTGGGACAACTAGGTAGCTAGATTTTTAAAAAAGTAAAATGTCATTCACTCTAAAAGCAAAATAGGTGTTAGACGGACCCATCAAAACCTGTTCCATTTGATGTACTTCACATGACATGAATGGATTTTCAGAGACCCTGTCATTTTAGGGCCTTTGTTATATTATCATCCCTAAAGTCTAAACGCAAATGGGTAAACAAAAATCATTTTTTTTTCCAGTCTCATGACTTCAGAGCCAGCTGTCCTCAACTCCTTTGCCTGCTGGCTGCTGTGACTGAGATAGAGTCACATCCTGATGTCTAAATATATAAATGTGCAAAGACAGTTAACTAGGACTTATTTGTGCCTTGGGAATTAAAAAAAGTAATTAACTGGTATTTTTAACGCATTTTCTCTTTACAGGATGATCTAGTTAAATGGTTCAGTTATAAGATCAGGGAATTTGGTACCTTTTGAAATAGCCCATCTTAAGTGGTTCCAAAGTTATCTTAATGGGCTGATAGCTTGTGCTTCATCTCCTGGAGAAGTTAAAGAAGAGGGCAAAGTTGACCTGAGGAGCAGGTGGAAAAAGGCCTAAGGACACAAGAGAACAAAAAGGGTCACCTCAACACCCACCATGATCAAGCCAGAGGTAAGCAATTTACTCTCTGGGCTCAAGAATGTGTGTACTATTTAAAATACTATTTCACTTTTAGAAAAAAAATTTTTTTCTATCACCAAAGCAATTGAAATACCTAATTTGTAATATGTAAGAAATAAAAATGTCTCCAATTTCTTTAGACATCAAGATCCAAATTCTACATTTGCCTTTATTGGCCAGTCAACACCGTTAGCTTATGAGTCAGAAGAATTCTGGGTAAGGTACATTGTCCACTAGCATCTGAAATATATAAAATGAGCATCATAACTTGGCCCTGGGATAAAAGATAAAGCATGAGTGTAGTCAGCCTCCAAGACGATCCCCAGTGACCCCACCTCCTGGTCTTCGTGCCCCATGCTGTCCCCTCCTACCTTATACCAGGGCTGTTCTATGAGACTCCTACATGATGGCAGAAGTGATGGTATGGCACTTTTTGAGTTTGGGTTATAAAAACACTACAATCTCTCTCTCCTTCTCCCTCTCCCCCACCCTCTCTCTCAGATTCTTTGCTTTGGAGGATGTCAGCTGGCATGGGAGGGCCACGTGGCAAGGAACCAAAGCCTCCTGCCGACAGCCTCACACATGATCGTAGAAGTGGATCTTGCAGCCCTGTCAAGCCTTCCTGTGGCTGTAGCCTTGGCCAACACCCTGACTGCAGACAACCTCCTGAGAGACTGGGTTGGAACCAGCCAACTAAACTGTTACCAGATTCCTGACTCTCAGAAACTGTATGCTATAATAAATGCCTATTGTTTTTAAGCCACTAAATTTTAAGGTATTGTGTTACACAGCAATATATAAGTAATTCAGAATATTAAAGTATGGGCTCAGTGCCTGTAGCTCAGCGGCTAGGGCACCAGCCACATACACCAGAGCTGGCGGGTTTGAATCCAGCCCGGGCCTGCTAAACACAATGACAACTATAACCAAAAATTAGTCGGGCATTGTAGTGGGTGCCTGTAGTCCCAGCTATTTGGAAGGCCAAGGCAAGAGAATCGCTTAAGCCCAAGAGTTTGAGGTTGCCGTGAGCTGTGACACTACAGCACTCTACCAAGGGCAACGAAGTGAGACTCTGTCTCAAAAAATAAATATATATATAAATATGAATTGGAACACAAATGCATAAACATTAGGAATAACTGGACAGTCACCGTGGATCATTTCTGCCCTCTCACATCTTGGGGTGATAACACTCTAACCTCTCCTCTCTCTCTCCCCCTAAAAATTCTACTCAGGCCAGGGGCTTCCAGAAAGCTTGCCAAAGCTAACCTCTTTGCCTCTTATTAGCTTTATTTATGGGAGCTTGTGGGGGCTCAGCTCATATGGCAGATTCAGGTCTGATGCCTTAGGACAGCGGTTCTCAACCTGTGGGTTGTGACCCCTTTGTAACAATGAAAATACATTGCGGCATTAGGAAGGTGAAGAACCACTTCATAGGAGATAAGCTATCGTAACAGGAAAGACCTTGGGACACAGAGGATGTCGCACTTTCCAGCACAATGTGGCTACTGGGCTTTCAACTTCATGAGCACATTTATGAGGAATTGTAATTGGTTGGGGCAAGAAGGTACAGAAACCCTGCACCGAAGAACCCTGCCCACTGCTGTCTTTTGCTGCTTTGTCACCCCTATATATAGAAGAGTCACTCTTCTAAAGATGGCATTTTCTTGGACTACATAAAGAGCCAAGTGACTCATGACATGAAAGCTGGTTTTAGCCAAACAAATGAGAGCATCGTCCAGAGTTCACGCAGGAAACAGAAATCGTTCCATGATATTAAGCAGATAATTTAGTATGAGAAACTGATGCTTAGAAAATTGGAGAAAGGACTGGAAGAGAGTCCTCTAGGCCAGATCTCCAGGAATGATGCCCTGAGCACGCACAGCAATGCTTAGCTGCCCAGCTGCTGAAGGCAGGAGTCGGGAGGCCCCAATGGACCTGTTGAATGCAGGCTGTAACCTAGGGCTGAGGATGCTGCTCTGCCACAGCTCCCCTCAGCACCCTCAGAGCTGGTGTGTGCACCTGCAACTCTTCCTGACAGCCCAAGGGACCACCATGTTTCCTATAGCCTTAGGCAGACTCTCAGGATAACTGCCTTGGCTTTAGTCCCACCTCCCAAAGGTCATACAAGTATGTCTAGTAGACAGAATTTCATTCTCAACCAAAATACTAGCTGCCAAGAAGTCTTTGAAATGTAGGTTTTAGCTTTCCAGACCCTAAAATTCAGAAAGGCACATTTCAAAGAGATTGGAATCAATGCCAAATGCAGACTGACCATTTCTAATGCAGAGTGAGCTCCTAACACCATTGCTGAGTGCCTCTCTTCTAGGTGTAAAGTGGTAGGAATCCAGGTGTTCCCGAAGGAATGACTGGATGACAGAGGTAAAAGATGGCTCAGCATCATAGAGGTTGCTGGGAGTATGCAGGGGACCCTCTTTAAAGGATTCCAAGAAAAGATAAATGAACCTAGTCTTGTCATTACATGACCTCATTTTGGTTTTCTTCTTCCCCTTTTGCTATCCTCACACCTTTAATAATGTCTAGTGTAAGTATTTCAGGTGGACTTAACCAGAATTAAAAGGAAATTTGTGTGACCACATTAAGGGCAAAACATAGAATGGGAAACAGGATGGTAGCAACAGTGATTATAGTGAAAGATTCTCAAAAGGAAGTGAACCTTGGAGAAAGTGTTAGCTCACTTGCACTGCTGTAACAAAATACTGTAAACTCAGTGACCTATAAAAAACAGAAGTTCATTTCTCCCAATTCTGGTGGCTGGGAAGTCCAAGATCAAGGCCCGAATCTGGCATCTGGTTTCCTGGTTCATAGACAGCAATCATTTGCTGTATTCTCGCATGGCAGAAGGATAGAATGAGCTCTCTGTAGCCTCTTTTATAAGGGCACAGATTCCATTTATGAGAGCTCCACTCTCATGATCTGATTACTCCCAAAGGCCCCACTTCCTAAAACTATCACCTTCAGGATCAGAATGTCAACATATGAATTTTGGGGGACCCAAACCTTCATATCATAGCATGGAATAAGACATCTCTGCATAGACATCCTTCCTCTATGCTCAGCTCCCAGGATACAGGCTCAACTTTACAAAGGGAAGGCTCCTGAGAGCCAGAGACCGTAGCTCAGACTCCTTCCCCCACCTCCGTTCAGATGTAGGAAATTAAGCAAGTCTCTTAGCATCCTGGGCCCCAGCTGCCTTATCCCCAGACATCAAAAGACTGGGCTAGAGGAGCAAGCTCTCCAGTCCCTCCCAACCCTAAAGTCCATGAGCCCAAGCTCAGTGTTTATAGCAGAGGAATAGCTAAGAAGGGGAAACCGGGCTGATACCTCGCCTACCTCTCTGAGTGCCATTAGGCTGTGGAGGGGAGATTCGTTGAGAACTGAATGAGCAAGAGGAGTCATCAGAATAGGGAAGAAAGTTACTGCCCAGGGCAATAGCCAGGGGGAGAGGCCCATCTGGTACTGGGATGGCCAGCCTTGGGAGCAGCAACTCCCGGAGAGTCCTTGCTCAGAAGATGGTCTTAAATGGTCTTAAATTCATCCCTTCCTCTCTCAGATTAATGCTTTCTTGCAGACCCAGGCTTCTTAGGGGGAGGACCCCATCTAAACCTGTCAGCATGAGAATCCGAAACTGGATGTTTCATCAGCAGGAGTGGGAGGTGAGCTCTTCCCTGTAAGAGCACCTTGGAAGTCACCGGGGGTTACACAAATGGAAGAGATTATCATTGAAATATAATTTCAACAAAGGTGGTACAATGCTCTGTCCCGCTATGATGAAATGTGTCATTAAATATAGAAATAGATCAAGCACCTTCCCACTGAGATCCTCTGGTACCAAGTATCTAGGTGAGAAGCTGAATAGCTGTGAGAGCTCACAAAATGTGAAGGAGGTGGAAGGGAAAAAAATCCCTCACTAGGGAGATATACTTAACTAGACTTATAAATAGCCCGATCACAGCTCGTTTGATTAATTTGGGGAAAAGGAGTAAAGGTGTTTTGCCAATTCATCAGATTTCATGCTTTCAAAGCAGTTGCTAATGTAAATATTAGCATCCAAAATGAACAAATTGTCTTTGGTAATTAAATGCCCTAATTTACAGGTTCCATTAGCAGAGAATAGAGATAATTTTCCCCTTAAATTAACTTTTCTCCCTTTTTCCCTTCCCCTGCTTCAACCTGACAAGAGAAGTGGAAATGTGTGTGCAGAAGGGTAGGCGAGAGCTTGCCCTCGCGTGCTGTGGGTGCAGAGCACTGACTGAGCTACTTCCTGAGGACAGAGCTCAGGGCAAGTAGGCGAGTGCATTCCCCCAGGAACCTCAACTCCCAGAAGGTGTGTTAGGGAGAGCTCCATGCTGAGAAATAGTTTCAGTGGCCTCTGGCCTTGGCCTGCAGTTGGGGTCATGCGTTATCCCAGTGACTGTGGGAGATCCATCTTCTGTCTTCTGTCCCTACATTAGCAAGTATCCCTTGGAAGCCTGCACTGGGGGAGGTGACCAATGTCCTGGGCCCTGAGCCTGGCCCCCACTGCTAAGTCATTCTATTTAGTCTTTGCAATACTTCTCCCTTTCAGAATTGCTCTTGTCCCATAGAACTCTCCCTAAGGACCCTAAGATTATAACCTAATGCTGAACCCCCCGGGTGGACTACTATCCATGAAGCGCTGGCTGGTAGCCACCGAAGGCTAGGCGTGGGGTATTCACATTCTCACAGGAGCTGGGGATTCAAAAGCCAGCATTAGCCAAGCTTAAGCGTGTGGCTGGCTCCCTGCCAGAGTGTGGCGGGAGATGTTTGGACAAGAGGGCTTAGCTTCACTCCTCAACTCAGACCCAGTTTCTTATTGTCCTCTTTTATTTATTCTAACAGCAGCCCTGTCTCCTCTGTATTCCTTTACAGGGCACGTGAAAGAGCTAGGGTGCAAAATTCAAGAAAATGCGGAGTTGGCATTTGCACCTACCTAACAGTGAGCTCCTCCTTAAATGTGCACTCTAGGAGCCTCACCAGCTCACCCTGGTCCCTGCCTTTCCCTTCAACACCCCCAGGAAAGGTGGCAGAGGTATCAGCCCCATTCCTCTCCTGTTCCTCTATTATAAACACTGAGCTAGGACACCTAGATCTTAGCGCGAGGAGGTGCTGGAGAGCTCCCCTGGCCTAGCCCCCTGATGTCTGGGGATGAGGCAGCCGGAGCCCAAGACACTCAGCCTGGATGTAGACCTCGATGGGGTGCCATAGAGAAACACTGAGGGGACTTACAGATGGGCCTGGTGGTTGAGCTCTTTGATTTTTAATAACTTACCACCAAGCCCTGAGCAGCCCCACAGTGAAGCAAGACCTCCCCCTGTTCTCCCAGGGCCCCAGCATATGGGCAACTGAAGGAAGGCACAGATGGAGAGTTTGACAGGAGGCTGGTTATTAAGGGGGGGTAGTAGGGGGTGCAGGGATGGCTGGATGGGCTCTCAGTGAAGTGTCCTCATTCATTAAAAATAAATAAAATTATCAAGAACTCATCAGGTACTCACATTCCAAGAACCTACCATGTGTCTAGACTATTCTAGTTGTGAGTAAGAGATGGAAAAGCAGACAAGTGTGAGACACAAGTTTTGCCCTTGAGGCATTAACTGTCAAGGAGAAAGAGAAAGGTGTGATAAGCTATCTGAGCATGTAAGTCAGAACCTGCTAGGAGAGGCATTCCCTGGGACCACATGAGCAAGTCTACCAGTCAGAATAGGCTGGGTTATGTTGGGGTAACAAGTGACCCCAAACTATTCATGGCTCATAATAGCAACAGTTTGTATCTGACTCACTTCTAGCCCCCTCTCCGTGGGCATCTACACTCTGTTCTATACCATCTTCACTTTAGAGCCGAGACTGATGGAACAGTCACTATCTAGGACATTTTTGTTGTGATAGAGAGAAAAGACAGAACCAGCTGGTAAATGCAAAGAAAAAAACAAAGTATTTGTGAATAATAATATAATGCCTTACAGCAGAGAAAACTTCCCAGGAAGAAACAATATAATGTGGTCCTTGAAAGACAAACACATTTGAAAGAAAACATTAATGCAGAGAGGGAGCGTATTCTAACAACTAGAAGTGTGGGTTCTGGAGGTAGACTGCTCTGGATTAAGCCCTCTTTCCCTCAGTTTTCTCATCTGTTATACGGGAATACAAATAAAACATATTTGATAGGGTTGATGTGAAGCTAAATGAATACAAATAAATTTAGGGCAGGGGAGGGATGGTGCCTGGAGCACAGTAAATAAATACCAAAAATATATACTAAGTAAATTCCAGCTTATTATCATTTCAGATTCTGCGTAAGCCTAAAGGAATAAAGATTCAAGGTGCCTCTGGAGGACAATGAAATAGAAAACATGCTTCCAGAAGTAAAGGAGTTGCAGTGGAGGAAACTAGCAGATAAGCCTCCAAAGCGGATAGAAGGGAGTCTGATTGTGGAGAACCATGGATACCAAGACAGGAGGTTTGGACTTGACCTCTTTGAGCCCCCTCTCAGCGGGGGTGACATGATGTTATGGGCAGACCAACCCTTCCATTGCCACAGGGAAACACTGTCTCAAGCTCTTTTTCAGATGGTCTAGGTGGACCCAGCCAAATTCCTTCACTTCTCTGGGTCCTGAGTCTCCTCCTCTGTGATGGGACAGGCGAACTTCAAGAGCTTCAGGTGCCCTCCTGACTCAGTCATCCCTACAGGTCATCCATCGCTCTCCTCCACTCTTTCTTCCATTCCACAATGGGCCTGGAGCTGTCAAATGCTTCCCGACATCCCACCCACCAACCTCTCCCCCATGCCCTGACATCCCCCTCCCTGACAACCCTGGCCTCCTCTCATTTCTCAGGAAACCCTGTTCTGCCAATAGCACCCAGAGCACAAAAATGCAGCCCAAGCAGTCCAAGTGGGCCTCTGTCCCTCTCTTCACCCAGTGGAGCATAGAAGATCCAGCTGATATTTAACTAGTTTCCAATATTACATATCTTTTAAATCTTTTAATCCATTTAATAAAAAAAAACTTAAAACACATACACACAACTAACCAACTAACAATGGCCCCAATTTGTGTTTTGTCTGACTAGGAGTAATATTCATGTCTACATGAGGATGGCATGTAATTAACATGTCATAATCAAAATGACTAAGTTTGACACATTATAATCACTGCATGGAGATTATAGCATAGCCAGGGGCGATCCACACAGCCTATCTTAATATCATTTGCATAATGAAAGCATGGTGGCAGTAATAGCTTTTTTCTCTTGTTATCATAATTTCACCCAGGGCTGCAAGGGGCTCCCACACTGTCAGATGTTGCTTGTTAAAAGTCATTGTGACTTGGAGAAGACTGCAAAAGTGACCCAGAGGCTTCCCCCTGGAAAAATAGCTCAACGGCTGGCCCCTGATGCACTGAGCAGAGCAGTATCAGGATGAACTTACCGAACATTCTGCTCTGAATCCATACTCAGAGATATTTCACAACCAGCTCTCCCCACACCCCTTGCTTGCTAAGGATGTGAGATTCCCTCTGATCAATGGCAAGTGCTGACATTCTCAGGCCCCAAACAATCATGGCCAGATACACCCCTAAACAGACTCCTTGCAGTTTGACCGTTGCCCAAATAGCGTTCCTGTCCACCTAGGGCCGTGATGCTGACCCTAGTGATCAAAGTCAGGGGTCCGACAGTCATGTGGGCCAGTCTATCTCCCTTTTGTGGTCACAGAGCCTCACCTGCATGAGTGCCTCAAGGAACTAATGGGTGACAAAGATTGTGGAAGAACACCCATGCACACAGTGTCCCTTCCTCCCTTAATTTGCCACAGGTCCCATATAGACCTGCCCTCCTTCCAGCTCCCTGTGCAGCTGGCACTGTGGCCCCAGCCAGGCATAGTTGCTTTCTGTCAGCCTCCACTCTGTCCCCCTGCTCCTTCCCCTCACCTCTGGCTGCTCCTGCCAGTGCTCTGACCTTCCTGAAAGCTCAGGGAGGGACCACCTTATTTAATCTCTTGTCACCCTTCAGTCCCACCACTACCTTTCAAAGTGCTTTTTATGATCATTACATTTCAATCTCAGAGACTCATAAGCCTTAGCACAGGAAGAATTTTTTGACTAGGACCTAGATTTGGAAATAACATCTCCCAAACAAATTTAGAGCATAAAAAACACTCATGCTAATTTCTAACAAAGGAAAAGGAGAAACCAGTAACTTTACAATGGAGAAATATGGCAGATGTCATTTTAACCAAGTGACATGTCAGGTTGACATCATGTGCCCTTGACATTATGAGATGCAAAGGGCACTTCATCTCGTGGTGCTCTTCCCCCAAATCCAAAACCCCACCAGTCCAATCATGAGAAAGCATCAGACAAATGGAAACTGAGGGACATTCTTCAAAATACTTGGCCAGAACTATTCTAAAGTGTCAAGATCGTGAGGTGGGGGGGAAAGAGGGACAAGAACCATCACACATCAGGGGGCACTATGGACACAGGATGAGTAAATACTGCAGTATACTGTTGTGTCCTGGCTGGATTCCAGAACTGGGAAAGATCATTTATAGAAAAAATGAGAGAAATCAAAATAAAGCCTCTGGTGTAGCTAATAGTATTGTACAAATGTTAAATTCCCAGCTTTGATACATGTACCATAGCTAGGTAAGATGTTAATTTTAGGTATATCTCTAAGGTGTATCTCTGTACTATCTTTGCAACACTTTAGATTATTTAGACTCTGTTAAAATAAAAAGTTTAAGAAATACATTCGCACACACAAAAAACTCGTAACTGCAGAATCTCACAAGTTTTAGCAAACTGTCACAGATCGAACATAAGTAGAAATTCCCAACACCAGTTCCCCATGGTTTGGCAAATTCTGCCCACCTGGCTGATGGCTCTTTAAAGCTATAATTACACTCGGGGTTCCAGAGGAGTGCATAGAAAGGAATCTATGATCAAAAACTACCCCCAAATATAGAGGCACCTCATTCCTGGAAGGCTGCTAACCAAACAGTAAAGAACTTTGTATTCCCCCTCACAGGTGATACCATAAAGATACAGGTCAAGGTGAGGCAGCAGAAGAAAGAGCTTCCAATAAGATTCCACGACAGAGATGGAAGAGATCTTTAGTCCCATGGACTTGACCCTCCATCCTTATATGCAGAGCCCAAGCAGCTTTCCACACATCTCACAGCAGGTTGGCTTAGAGTCAGAAGTGGGACACAGCTCTTTAATGCCCAGCCCAGAAGTCAGAATAAATACATAGGAGCTCATGTCCAGCGGGGGGTCTGTGAAGTGGTGTCCTGGCCACCCACCTGTCCTGAGACAGGGAAGTGACAGTGCACAGTTCAAAGCCATCAGGACACCAAGGCCAATCTCATGCTTCCTCATGCGTGGTGAGAGCCTCTCTCCGTTTTGAAGGCCTCTTCCACTCGCTCTGCTTTCCCTGGGACCTGCACGCCGCACTCCCGCCCTCACCCAGAGGTAACACTGTCTTATACAGACTTTCTGAATGTGGCAGGATGCTATTTGCATGGCCCCAAAGCTAAGCTTTGTTGCCAAGTCAGAGAGCTGTTTTCCCCCTGCCAAAGCCCTCTTGTTATTTTCGGGGCTTGTCATTCACAGCTGCCTGCCAGTCATCCGGGTCCTGGGAAGGAAATGAGGCCAAGGAACTTGGGCACAGAGCCCCCCGCTGTGAGGGAAATGTTGACTCACAGCCAATGCATTTTAACACAGGGAAACTCCCAGGAAAGCCAGAGAGAGGGCTGTGCCTGGGCTCCCTGGAGCAGGGCTTTCCGTTCCTCTCCAGTTCTGGAATTAATGCCATCATTTCCTCCTGGGCCAGGAAACTGCAGGAAGGCTCCCCGCCTCTGTGGGCAGCTCTCCTGCCAACTGAAGGGGCCACTGCTTCACTGCTCAAAGTTCACAGCATCTTCTTCCTCGAGGACAGCCTTAGCCTTGGCAATATTATTTGAAAAG
Source organism: Perodicticus potto (assembly GCA_963574655.1). Classification (NCBI taxonomy): domain Eukaryota; kingdom Metazoa; phylum Chordata; class Mammalia; order Primates; family Lorisidae; genus Perodicticus; species Perodicticus potto. The sequence goes on from CAUYRH010079227.1 coordinate 29,328, forward strand.
CAATGAACAGGACCCCTTCTCTCAAAATTGTCTCCCACCATCTCCTTTCCTGGTTCCTGGAATTCCTCCATTAAATATAGATTCCTTTGAACTAAGAATAGTTTTCGTTTTGTGTTTTAACATTCTCTCCAGGATTGGTTGCAAGAAATAGAATTGATGTAAACCCTCCTAAGCAAACGGGAGAATACAGCAGGAACTTCTGGAGGAAGAGGATGGTAGAAGCCACCTAGCCCCATAAGGACTGTTGCTTCCTCTGGTCAGCTTCGCCAAACCCCTGGAGGAAGCTGGTGTCTCCTTTACTCCTTCACAGCCCTCAGCACAGCGAATACTTATACACCGATTCTTGGAAATATTTACTTCATTTCTCTCTTCCCATTAAAAGTCAGAGGCCATGTCTGCTTTGACTTGTCATCATGTCCCTGGTCCTAGCACAGTGCCCAACACAGAAGAGCAATGAATACTGGAAAAAGAAGGAAAAAAAGAAAGGAGCCAGCCAACTTTAACAGTGAGAATGGTGAGGAGGCAGGAGATGTGGCCACGATCCTCCTTCCCCTCTAGGACACAAGCAGCTAACCTGACAATGGGCCACACAGCCCAGTGTGACCACCTGCCATATTCCCCGGGAGAAGCTCTAGCATGTCACCCTGTTTCTGGCATTATGAGGTAAAAGCAAGTTGCCTGAAAAGCAAATCAAATTTTTCCCTATTTGGATTCTGTTTTCAACATTAATCATCATGAAGATCAAGTTCTCCACCAAGAAATCCTTCCTACCATTGATGTTTGCCATCTGCAAAGGCAAGCTAAACAGAAGACAGGCATGTCCCAACCAGGCAGAGCCCAGGTGTCCTGTACTGATATGGAATTTCCTCAAACAAAATCAGGATTAAGATAGTGTGGAGTCGTGAAAGGGATTTTATTTGGGGGTTGTATTTCCCCTCTCCCCTCATGGGCATTCACCCTGTTCAGGAAAGCAAGAGTCTGGAGCACCACAGGGGCTTCAGTTCAGCAACAAGTTAACAGAATACCTGTTTACTGTGGCTCAGGTAAGTACTTGTGCATTTGTCTCACAAGAAGTTAAAAGCGATTGTCTACCTAATACATGTGACGACTGCAATGAATCATTTTTAAAAACTCTTTCCTATGACAGAATTATTTTTAGCAATAAGTTTTAAATTAGAGTATTTCATAACATATTTTTAAGTGAACATGGTACTTGGCATGAAGTTAATTCAGAAAACCTCCAGCAAGTTCATGAAGGCTCAGCATTATCTCACTTTGCTCTGAATGCACTCCGTGTCACCAAGCACTATAGCACAACAGATCCCTCTGTTAAAACAGTTGATTAGAAATAAACAATGGCAGCACAGAGAATGATTGCAAAAGCAGAGAATCCAAATTCAATTTACTTTATTTTTTTTCATTCTATATGACAATGGAGAGTTTGTAAATTTGTGTTTAAAATTTAAAAGAATGAAAGAAAGTGGATTGAGTGATCATTTAAAACCATCCCCAAATGAATCAGAATCTTGGGAAGCCTCTCTGAATTCTTGAAACAAATACATGTAGTTAAGTCCACATCTGTGCTGTAGGTGACGAAATGTAACTCACATACATGCTATTAAAATTCCTTAGTAACCAAAGCAACTGTTTAGAACTTAGACGTACAAAAGATTTGCTTGAGGGAGAAGAAGTATTTCATTGCTGACATTGTTGAGAACAGCTAACACTTAGTGATGGTCAAAAGCAGACCAACTTCCTTCCAGTTAGTTCTATTATTGTTTTAAATTTTCTATAGACAACGCAGCCCCTTACTGTCCGCATATGTGTGGATAATTCTCCATCCTTGGTAATCCACTAGTCAGGAAGAATGTGTCCCAGGACAATACAGTCACAGACCCTAGCTTCCTCTACGTTTCTTCTTTACTAGCATTTGCCTGTTGGCAAAATGACATAGCATCCAGCTGAGTCAGACTCTTTAAAGAGTTTTACATGAAGCACCACTTGAAAACTTCCATACATATCTAATTGGCCACCCCATCTGTAAGAATGCAGAAAAATTTTAGTTAAGCATATTGCCACCCCTGATAATACAAGAAGGTGTAGACTGGTGGAGAGAAGAGAGAGTGGTTGGAGCCTAGGATATCAGTGGAAGAGAATAGAGAAATAAGCAGGGTCCACTTAGAAAGAACCTTGCCTACATGCTGAGGAGTGTGGACATTATCCTGAGACCATGGGAGACGTCGAGGAAACTACATGTTGGGTGACACAGTTGAACTGACATTTTAGGATCCTCCCCCCACTAGCATAGGGCAGAGGCAGGAAGACCAATGAGGAGGCTATTTCTGCTGTACTCTTTTGTCCTTGCAATAACCATTAAGATCCATATCTCCCTGGACAGATTCAGAGAGTGGCCTGAATCTTACTCCATGGTTCTGGCCCTGGTCCTGAACCCAGAGAGCAGGGCAGGCAATGGCTGCTACCATGCCACAGACAGCTCTCAAATACTATTAATTGGCAATCCTAATGCCCAAGCGTGAGCCTTTCCCCACCCCACCCCACCTCCCGGTGGCCCAATCCCAAAGATGCCTGACGTGTCATCATGAAGCCTTGCCCAGGCTGCACTCAGGCAGGGCCACACCCTTAGGACCACATCTTTGTTTAACACACCTTGGCTGTCAGCCCCAATCCAGAGCACAGCTTCCAAGCCTATCCAGTCTCACTCTGTCTGGCCTTTCAGGAGAGTAACCAATCAGGCTCTAAGAAGGAAACACCATGAGGGAAGCTTCTCCTTCTGCCCACAGCTCCTGAGCTTTGTCCCATTCAGGGCAACTCTCCATCCAGACCAGCTGTGTCCAGGAGCTCTCATAATGTCACCTGCTCCAGTCGAGACACAGTGAGCCCCTCTGGAGAATTTCAGCCAGCACAGAGTAAGTGTCATGCTGCAGTGGTGAAGTGGGAGTCCTGGAGCCGCGGCTGACATGTAAAACTGTCACCCTGCAGATACCACTCTGCATCCATGGCCCTGGAAGCCTGCAGCTCTGCACCTCCATCCTCTACCAACCTCTCCAGGGAGAAGTAAAGGGTGGCCTCTCCAGGGACCTCTAGAAACCCTCCCTGGGCCCTTGTACTCAGGGTGTGCTACCTTTGGTAACAGGTCACTTAATTGTGGACAGAAGGCCCGGTGTGCCTCCTGTGGCTTAAACCCAGCCCACACTGTCACTCTTCACTTGGTTCCCAGATAGCCAAGTTAAATCTCAGCTCTGCCAATGACTAGTGTGGCTCAATATAGCCACTGGCCTCTTTCTGCCTCCATTTCCTTATCTCTGAACTTGGGTTAATAACAGAACCTACCTCCGGAGGTTCCTGTGAGCATTCAATGAGACCTCACTGCAGAGCACAGGGTTTGGGTCCTGGAAAGAAGGCTCACTCCAGGCTCCCACCTGCAGTGAGGTGTAAAATGCTAGAAGTGAAATCTTTCACTGGAGCCCCACCAAGCAGCCTCTCAAAGACTATGATGTTCTCACCAGCCTCCCCAAGGTCCCTGCCTCCAGGGACAGCCTACTAAATACACACGCCCCAGCCCTGAGGATCCACCAGCGGAGGGGGCAATGCCTACCCATGATACACAATCCAGTCTTGGAATTCTCTCTAGGAATAAAATAGAGATGATCACAAGAGAACAAACCAAGAACAGCTCAGGTGAAACTTACCTGCTATTAGCCCTTGCCTGAAGCTCTGATGCTAGAGATGGGACATTCCACATGGCTCAGAAGATACATCCCTTTCTCCCTTCCCCTGCCCCTTCCCTGCACTCCTCCCAAACAATTAGGGAATGGCTGGTGGCAACTGAGGTTTGGAAGGGTACCCTGTTCCCACAGTATAATTCCAAGAGGCTCTGCAGAGGGCAGATGGAAGCTTTCCTAGCTGGTCTCAAAGGAACCCAGAAGCTCAAACACAAGGACACAGCCATACGATGGCATTTTGGAAACAAGGTCGGCCCATAAATGTAATTTTTCTATGACTAAATTAATTAGCAATGTTGTTAAAGTATAAGGTAATTTCCCAAAAATCTATATCTGGGGCTTTTCTTGGAAAAAAATTAAAGAGTGAGGGCAGGATCCTCTGGAATCAGAGAGCAGCTGCCCTCACCAGGCTGTCCTGGGTACTGCAGGTCCTTTCACCCAGCTCAGCCGCTGGGGTCCTATGGGCCATACATAGTACAGAGCCTTCTCCTCACCCCTAATTTCCTAAACATGATCAGCTTAAAGGGAGTGCATTGCCAAAAGGGGTTTTATCTGCCTAAGTAAACAAACACAAACTGGGAGAAGATGGGAAAGTCATCTTCATATGAGAAAAGAGTAGATGATCCTTTAAGGACAGCCAAGGACAATGAAGGGTGGAAGACCGAGGAGGGGAGGAAAGACATGGAGAAGAGGATAAAGGAGGCAGCAGCCACAGGAAAACGGTAAGAATGTAAGCTATTATTATAAGAGGATCTGGGGAAGTTTTACCGTCCTGTATATGATGTAACCAGTTTCCATTTTATTAAAAAGAGACAGAGAAAGACAGAGATGGTAGGGAAGGGAGAGAAGGAAGAGAGAAGGATGGTAGAGAGGAGGACAGAAGGGGTAAGAGGAAGTAAAAAAGGAATGGAAGCAAGGAAGGCAGGAGATTTCAATAAAAACCTGTGTTGCTCTGCAATGCTTTGTAGTAGGGAGAATGTGTGTGGAGGTGTATGTGTGTGAGGGAGAGAGAGAGAGAAAGAGAGAGACTCCATGCACTGAGATTTCAAGAAAATTCACTTCCATTCTAGTTTTACTTCTCCCCCTTCACTCCCATTGTACGCTGACCTCAGACTACCACAATCAACTACTTCCTGGTTCAGCACCTGCCACCCAGCAGACATTAGACAAATGTTTAGAACACCAATCAGCCAGGCAAAGAAACAAAATGTCAGAGCCACCTGTTCACTGTCACCCCTCCCACAATCCCCTTTCTTCAGCAAGAGCCCCCTGCAGTCCACATCCCCAGGCCAGCTCTTGACTTCCTGGCGTCAGTGTAAACAGAACTGAGGGAGTCGGGTCTCCCCCACCTGGCCAGCCTCCCCTGTTCTGTCTAACCCTTCAACCCCCGATCACTCATCCCAAGGACGAAAACGGAAACTCTCCTACCAGATTTGCATTTCATCCTTCAATGAACCCACAAAGTAAACCCACGAAACTCAGAACATCCTTGCCTTTGACGCAGGATAGGAATGAGAGAAGGAGCAAGAGTTTTAGTGATGGGTGTCTAGGGTTCCTTCCCTGGAACTGCACCCCAGCCTTTCGGCACCAGGCAGACTAGATCACAGCTCGCATAGCCTGGCGTGGCAGTGGGCAGGGAGTGCAAGGCTTTGCACATGAGGGTCGTAGCGGGTGGCCAGAACCCTCTGCTCCACCCAAGCCCCAGCACAAGGCTAAGTAGGCCTTCCGGTACACCAGGGGCAGCCAGTATCAGAGCCCATTTCTGACACAAGTCCAGTTGCTGGGGTGAGCCTCACTCACACCATTGCCATATCATTAAGTCGATTGGGAGGTAAGAAGCAGAGTGTGTGTGTGAGCGAGTGCACACCCACACACACACTCACCACTGATGCTGATTAAAGGGTTATGAGAAGCAAGAAAATCTGATGGGATTTGGGCAGAATCCGAGCAGTTTTAAGTTTTCTATCCCTAAGCCGTTAAGTCCTCACAAGCCGTTATTTTTGTCCCTGATGTAGAAAGAAGACTAAGTTGGGGAATGTAAATGGCAAGGCCCTGAGTTTTTAAGACGATTATCAGATTTGTGTAAGATTTACTCTGTTCTGTTAAAAAATCATATGTGTGTGCGCACGCAAACACACACAAGCTGGCTTTCTGCAACCCCAGCGCACAGAGGCCATCAGCACGCTCCACTCAGAGACAGGACCCTGAGCAGGAGAGTGCTGGTAGGACGCCACACCTGGGCAGGTGACCTGGGCACTCCGGAAGCATCCACGAGTGCCTTAGTCCATTTTTTGTTGCTGAAAAAGAAGGAGGCTGGGCAATTTATAAAGAGGTTTGTGTGGCTCATGGTTCTGTGGGCTGTACGAGAAGTACGGTGTCAGCATCCATTTCTGGTGAGGGCCTCTAAGGAGCCTCCCCTCGTGGTGACAGGGGGAGGGAGCGGCTTCAGATGGTGAGAAGAAAGAAGCGGGGGTGGGGTCGACGCCAGGTTCCTTTGAACAACCAGTTCTGGCGGAAACTGATAGTGCGAACTCACTCACCACCTTGAGGAGGGCACACAGCTGTTCATGACAGATCCACCCCCGTGAGCCAAACATGCCACCAGGCTCCGCCTGCCACATTGGGGACCAAATTTTGATGTGAGGTTTAGAGGGGCCAAATATCCAAACTGTATCGAGGAGGCTTACAGACCTCTCGGGGCAGCCTCACCAACAATACAGTGGACGGGCCCATCCCTCCAGAGAAACACCTTCCAGCTCCCCCGAGGTTTGCCCTCCTCTGATGCCTTCCTCTGCGTCTGGCGGCCTTTTGGCCCCTCAGACCTCCCGCACAGGGTGCATTTGGGAGGGCAGTCAGGAGACCTGAAATCCAGGTGATAATAGTTACTACTTTTTTTAAGCACTTGGTGCTAACTTTGGCACTTTGGCCAACAGCCACGCCTTCTGTTCCAACATTCTGTCTGTCCAACCAGGTCGTCCATTCTCTTTCCTGGCAAACTTGTGGACAAGTTGACTTGTTATTGCCATCTGAACCTCCTCACCCCACTCTCCCTCCACAACCCACTCTGCTAGGGCACCGGCACCCAAGTCCCCCAAACCACTCTTGTCTGTGATGTCTTTAGCTAAGCCAAATAAGTCTGGAAAGGAAATTTAAATATTTCCTTGAAACTTCACAGGGTGAGAAAAGAGAAACAAGAAATGTCTATTTCCACAACAAAGTTTGATTCGAAATTATAAGAAACTAGAGGTAATTCTGAAAACCAGTGGAGGTGGTGGGGTAATACTCACAAACTCAATCAGGCTTAGCAACGTAGCGACAGAAATACAAATCTGAGGTTGGATAGCTTGGCCAGCAGAATAAAAACCTACAGGCTGAATTCATTTTTTCTCTCAGACTAAAACTGCAACTTCTCTCGGTTGAAGGCAGAGGTATAAAGTCAAAGGCTCTGGAAGTTCTTGGAAAGTAACAAATCAGTCCCTCATTTAATAATCCAGAGGCAACGTCAGATTCCTATTTTCTGTCTCTAAGTCTGATTCCTTTAACAAGCACTTTCTGTTTGCGCCTTGATAATTCCAGAAAGCCAAGGTTTCCCAGGGGTAAGCAAAATTTATCACACCTTCAGATTCCACACTTTTATCACAGTCACCCAGGTTCCAAAGCAACCAGAGGGTGAGCACACTTAGCCCCCCTGGAGTCCACCTTCATCCCATAGTTTACTTTCGTCCTACATGGGTGATGCTATGCTAGACGCAGGTTCTGGAGTCAGTTCTGGGTTGGAGTTCTAGCTCCAACACTCACTAGCTGAGTTATCTTGGACAAGTTATATCCTCTCTCACAGCCTCAGTTTTCCCGTCTATAAAATGGTGGCCATAATTGTATAATTATAATTGCAATTGAATTATTATAATAATATAGCCTGATAAGGTTGCTGAGACGATGAACTGGGATAGAGCAGAAACATATTTGGGGCCATGTCTGGGACACAATAAATATTCGATGAACTGAAGCTATTATTATTTTTAATACTAGAGGTTTCTTGGTCAGAGGTGTCTGAGTTAGCAATTTGTAGATCTACAAAGTGTTGAACAAAGTGTTGGCCAGGAAATATTTGATGATGTTGTGATCATGTATCACAACACCCTCTTAGGTTGCTGGCGACCCTGATTTCCCTGAACTCCTGCCCAGGGAGAATGGGTTTATCCTCTGAGACTGGGGAATGGTAACATCTTCAAAGAACCCAGAGCTAGAAACTGCAGACTCAGATCATAGACTAGGAGCAGGCAAATCTCCACCCCACCCCTCCCCAGCCTCGCTTTTTGTTTTTAAGAGCTTCATTGAGTGTAATCAATAGACAAAAACCGCACACATTTAATGTGTACAATTTGATGAGTTTGGATTATGTGCATACACCCACGAGTCTATCACCACCATTGAGGTAATAAAACATATCCATCACCTCCAAATGCTATCTTATTCCCCTTTGTTTTTATTTTTATTTTTTACATAAGATCTACCCTTCATAATTTTTTAAGGGCACAACATGGTATTGCGACCTATAGGCACTATGGTATACAGCACAACTCTAGAACTTAATCATCTTGCAAAACTAAAAATTTACACCCTTTGGACAACAATTGCTCATTTCCCTGCCCCTGCCAGCCTCTGACAACCACTGCTCTACTCTCTGCTGCTATGAGTTTGGCTGTTTTAGATACCTCATGTAAGTAGAATTATGCAGTATTTTTCTTTCTGTGCCTGGCTTGTTTCACCCAGGATAATGTCCTCAGTGTTCATCTATATTATCACATATGGTAGGTTTTCATTCTTTCCTGAGGCTAAGTAACATTCCATTGTATGTGTATATGTACCACATTGTATTTATCCACGCATCCATTGATGGTCATTTGGGTTGTTTCTATATTAGGGTTATTGTGAATAATGTCCAGTACTCATCTTTATGAATAAAGTTTCATTGGAACATAGACATGATCATTTATCTACATACATATAGTCACCTGTGGCTGCTTTCATGATACAGCAGCAGAAGTGAAAACTCGCTTCAGAGATTGACTGGTCTAAAATGTTTCCTATCTGGCACTTTATAGAAAAAGTTGGACAACTCCTGCCCTAAACTCTCTTTCTGAGCCATAACTCCCCCTTCTTGTGCAAGGCCTCTTCCTGTTCTATATTCCTTTGTGATATAGAAGTTGTTGCTGAAAGGAGCCACATTTGCCTTCTTCTATGTAAGAATATGGTGCAGTGATGATAAGAATGGTGTTATTGGCTCCTCTACCACCAGCCACCACTTCTTGAACACACTAGTTTTACATAGACACATGTAATTAACAGTTGGGACCCCTTAACCGATTTTCTCAATGTGCTATCTTGGACCTCCTCCATCAGAATCACCTGAGATGCTTGTTACAAATGCAGACTCCTAGGTCCCATGTCAGACTTTCAGGATCTGGACCCTTAAGACAGGGAGGGAACACTTTTACGCTGTTGGTGGGACTGCAAAGTAATACAGCCTCTTTGGAAAGAAGTATGGAGAATCCTCAAAAAACTCAAAATAGACCTTCCATTTGATCCCACAATCCCATTGCTAGGTATCTATACAGAAGAAAAAAAAAGTCATTTTGTCATAAGGACATTTGCACTAGCTTGTTTAGTACAGCTCAGTTTACAATTGCGAAGATGTGGATTCAACTCAAGTGCCCATCAACTCATGAATGAATTAATAAACTGTGGCATATGTATACCACGGGATGCTATTCAGCCATCAAAAAAGATGGAGACTTCACATCTTTTATATTAACCTGGATAGAGTTGGAGAACATTCTCTTTAGAAGAGTATCTCAAGAAGAGAAAAGCAAGTATCCAATGTACTCAATATTAATACGAAACTGGTACATGAACAAATACGTACCCACATAAGAGAAAAACTCAGATTAATTCAAGTTGGGGGAAGGGGGGAAGAGAGTGGGAATCAGTGTGCTCCCACCTAATGGGCACAGTGTGAGTGTATACGGCACACCTCCTGGGAGAAGGGCACAACTACCACAGGGACCTCACCTAACAAACGCAACCATTGTAATCTAACATTTGCACCCTTATAATAATCTGAAATTTTAAAAAAACGATGGGGCCCAGGAAACTCCATCACAAACAACAGCAATACTTCTTTAGGTGCCTTAAATCCATTAAAGAGTTAATGTGAGAATTATAAGGTGAAAATCTTTTTTTTTGAGTTCTGAGATTATATCATATTCAAATATAAGCCTCTCTTACCCAATGTCTGACACATAGAAAATGTTCAAAAGATACTCACTTGTTACATTTTGAAAGAGCTTTTGCTGAATAGCGTTGGTGCAGTGTTGCCTACAAAGCACAGCTTGTCAATGGAGCTCACGTGGCCCCTTGATTTACATGATTGTATCAGAGATGCTCTATTTTTGTTCAGTTGATTCCCCGAGGTCAACGGCTCCTAACAATTCAGGTTAAAGGTTTTCTGCCTCTGAGACCTCTGTCAAGCTGTTGATTATCCATACACACTCAAATTTACTGGAAAAGTCTGTCATTTAAAAGGCTCTTCTGTATGATAAACAGTTCTCCCTCTGATTTGGCACGTGAGTGAAGGAGGGCTTTTCCTACATGTGGGTTTCTGAAAGAAAGCACCTTTAGGCAGCTACCTTTGGTAACAAGGTTTGAAGTGACATCCTTTGGCAGTAAAATATGCTCACTCAATCAGCTCTGATCCCTCCATTGCTCAGCATCTCTGGGACCCTCATGTGATGACCGAAACAGGGGAAGGAACTTGGCCAAAGTCACCTGAAAAATCTCAAAGTGAGAGCAACAATAGAGGTCCAGAAGTTCAGACACTTCTGGGCCTTGGTCCCCTTACTCACCACTGCTAGCCTTGCTGGACTAGCTATATTCTCAGCCGCTGATACCATCAGACCACTTAGTACAATTATTTACTCGGAATTCATGGTCATGTGGTTTCAAGTAAAATTAAAAGAGAGGAAAAGCATGACATTCTAATTCATCTGCTTTCTTGATCTCTGAGTGTGAATGCATGCACACACATCCATATCCAGCCTTACTCTATTTCTAAGGAAAAGAATCTGTGTTCTAGATACTTGTATGAACTAGGTCATTTATTTTCTGCATTCTGATGCCTTGACATCTGAGGCCTTGCTGACTCAAGTGACCTTCCCAGAAGTGGTCTCCAAGCCTAGAGTCCCGGGCTAGAGATAATAAACTTGTGTGGGTACTTTTCAAACACAAACCAATCAATCTGGAGTCTACTCCCCCATCACTCCAGGACAATTCTTCCCCTGCCTTAATCACCCCAGGGCTATGTACTAGACTAATGGGGCAGCCCCTGTGCTCCCACTGGAATTATTCACACTAGCTAGTCCCAATCCTGCATACCCTGCCTCATTGTCCCTTCTACAGAAACCCCAGTAAAGGCCCTTGCCCCCACAGTGTCCCCCCCCGCCTCGTGACAGACGCTGGTGCTTTCCCATGTGGCCCCCTCCTTGTCCTTTCAATGACAATCATCTCCTAATCTGTTGGCCTTACTGTACCTCAAATTTTTTTTTCACTACCCCATACTTTAAAACAACACCAGGCGGCGCCTGTGGCTCAAAGAGTAGGGCGCTGGCTCCATATGTGGGAGGTGGCCTGTTCTAACCCAGCCCCACCCAAAAACTGCAAAAAAAAACCACCGTCTCTCCCCATCTACCAGGCACCTCAATCCACACAGTACCTTTTCTCCTTCTATATCTTCAACCTTGCCGCTCATCCTTTTCCCTCAGGACACAAATGCACTCAAGTTGCTGCCATTCATTCAGAACCTTAGAGTTCTCTGTTCTCCTACCTCCCACCCTTTTCATGGAGCTCCTCACACTGTGCACGCTCTCTGCCTTCCCCTCCATTCAGTCATGCAGCCCCTCCTGGCAGCGATTCCTCACGGCTACCCCACAGGGCACATCCCCTCCGTCTCACCACCCCAGGCCATGGCTTCTAAGGCCACTGCCTGAGCTCTCTGTGCTCTCTGGCTGCGGCTCTCCCAGCACCCAACTGGGACTACACTCATTCCCTCTGGCCACCCACAAGTGCCACTGGTCCCTGCAACCCTTTTCAGCACCTTCCTCTCAAAGGACCACACTCCATTGAGAGAATCTGATGAAAGCTAAGGACCCTCTCCCAAGAAAAGCACACTGAACACACTCAAATTTTTCACAATTATCAATGAAATTTATCAGCCTCCTAAGGACCATCCTTTGACCTTTAGAGAAGCCAACAACATCCAATTTATGCTTGTGCCAACCCAAATCCCTCTCGTGATCTCTAGGTCTACGTAGGTCCTACAGTTTACTGGGACGTGTCTCACACTTACCCCACAGGTGTCTAAATTCAAAATGTCCAAGGCTAGAGTTGTCAATACCCAGGGTATCTGCTCCTCTTCTAAGATTTCCCCTCAAAATGGCACCATTATCTGCTCACAATCCAAGACAAACATCTGGGAGTCTTTTGAGACTCCTCCCTGTCCCCAGCCACTATGTTCACTTGCTCCCCAATTCCTGTTAATTCCACTTCCCCAATATCTCTCAGGCTATCCCTGCTTTCCTTCTCCCTCCATTGCCTGGAGCACCTAGAGTTAGTACCTAAGTGTGCCTAGGTACTAACACTTATCATTCCCCTCCTGGGTCACTGTTTGTCTTTATGCTTCTAACTAATCACCTGCACTGGGAAAAGAGCAGCCAACCCAGCCTGCAGATCCGCTCAAAATCTCCAAATATCCCTCCACAGCCTACTCCCACAGTCTACAACACTACTTTCCAAACTGTGGTCCACTATAGATTCTCAGAAATTTGAGTATTCTCAATGGGACTCTTAAAATTTATATTTTTATATTTTAGAACATTTGGATGACGAAATACCTTATAATTCCACACCTATATTTGCTTTTACATTCACCATCACATTGGAACCAATATGACCCACTTTACTTGCAGCAACTAATGAGAAATAGAGGTGAGATTAAAATGTCAAGGCTTCATTTCCAGACAAATGCAGACCCACATTAGGGAAGAAGGTTTTGCAGAGGTCAGAATGGAGATGATGGGCATCCTACTTGGCAGATGGAAATGCAGCATCTGAAATGAATTGTGCTGGTGGCCAATGCTATATTCACACTGTAAGCAGAAACTTAGTTTCATCAGATCACCACCTACCGCATAAGAGTTAAGCTGTTAAATTAAATGTTGTTAGTTTTCCATTTTGTTCGTATATTATTTGTAAATGTGCTAAGTTTATACTTACACATAACTGATATTCCATCTATGTTTGTCCATATATAAGTAACATTACAATGAAAATAATTTAAGTAACTCTGGGGATAGGAGGCCATTAAGAATTATTTCTTCCTTTAAGAGACGTTTATCAGTTGGGCAAGGTGGCTCACGCCTGTAGTCCTAGCATTCTGGGAGGCTAAGGCAGGTGATCACTTGAGCTCAGGGGTTTGAGACCAGCCTGAACAAGAGCAAGACCCCATCTTTAGTAAAAATAGAAAAACTAGCCAGGTGTTACAGTGGGCACCTATAGTCCCAGCTACTCCAGAGGCTGAGGCAAAAGGATAGCTTGCGCCCAAGAGTTTGAGGTTGCTGCAAGCTATGACACCATGGCACTCTACCCAGGGCAGAGTGAGACTCTTCCTCAGAAAATAAAATAATAGAATAGAAATCAAAGAGGTTTATCCATTATTTAAATTTGAGAATGACTGGCCTAAAAATTTCTATACCATTACATGAGCACAATCTTACATCACGTGGTCCCAGCCTACCCATCTGTCCACACCCTTCCCTCACCCCTTTTAACCACCATTAGCTAACTCAATGCACCTGTACCACTTGCTTTTCCAAGCACACAAAACTCTTACTCAAAGGCAAGAATGGAGTAAATCAAATGTGGTACTCATGCAGCAAAATTTTAGGTGGTACAAAAAGCACAATAATCAAGATAAATAATATTTTAATGTATTTTTTAAATCAAAATTAATTTTATTTTATTTATTTTTTTTCTGAGATAGAGTCTCACTTTGTCACCCTCAGTAGGGTGCCATGGTGTCATAGCTGACAGCAACCTCAAACTTTTGGGCTCAAGAGATCCTCTTGTCTCAGCCTCCCAAGTAGCTGGGACTACAGGCGCCTGCCACAATGCCCAGCTATGTTTTCAGAGATGAGTTCTTGCTTTTTCTCAGGCTGGTCTCGAACTCCTGAGCTCTGCCAATACCCCAGCTTCAGCCTCCCAGAGTGCTAGGATCACAGGCATGAGCCAACCCACCCGACCCCAAAATTAACTTTAAAACATGTGATGAAAAAAATATCAAAATATTAAAGGCAGGATCAGTACCTCTGATTTGAGTTTTGTGCAGAATCTCAAATCTTCGAGTTTTGTGCTCTAATCCACTGCTTAGAATTCTGTCTTCCTCCCTTACCTGCCTGGCAAAATACTCCTGCTTTTATTACTTACTTGACACATGGCCTTGGGAAAAGCACTTTACTTCTCTGATCTTTATTTTCCCCATCTGCAGGTAAGGAGAAGAGCCTCATATACAGTTTTCAAGATTAAAGAAAATAGTGATTACAAAATTCGTAACACAGTGCTGGCCACATGGTATTACATGTTGCTGGCCGTGCTGCCATTGTTACAGTGATCATTAGCATTGCCTCCCTATAAAGTCCTTCCTAACATCCTGATATCCCCAGGAAATTTTAGAAGAGCTTGTCCCCATGCTTCCATTATGTATTGTACACTCAATTATGGCAGAAAAATACACAATTATAATTATTTCTATATCTTTTTCCACTGACTATAAGCTATTTGAAGTCCAAGACTATTATTTTTTATACTTATATTTGTTGGCTATTAACACACAGGAGAGGTTGAATACATATTAAGAAAACAAATAAAATGAAATTTATCCCAAGAACAAATTAATCTACCAAATGACAACTCCTGTTGTGTACAAACCAATATCCACTGATAAACTCAACAAATATTAAGCACCAACCACACCCCAAGGATCCTGCTCAGGGCTGGGACTACAGCAGTGACTAAAATAAATACTGCCCTATCTCTGTGGCATCAACAGTCTCCCAGAGGAGATGGACAATTAAAAGCAATTACAATAAAGTGGTGAAATGTGTTCAGGGAGCTGGAAGAAGTTCCATCTCGCCAGAGCATCAAGTGTGAGACGGTGAAGAGAGACGAGGCCAAAGGGAAACAAAATCAGGTAATGGAGAGACTTGCAAGCTTGGCTAAGGAATTTAGACTTTGCCTCAAAGACTACTGCATGTGTATCAATAGCAAATGGAGGAAAATTCAACCTTATTTGTTAGCAAAAAAGAATTATTGTCATATACAGTTGAAAACTGCAGTGGTCAGGCTGACTTTAGGTAGATATGGGACAAGGAGCTCAGACCAATCTTCCAGGACCTGGCCTCACTATTTCTCAGCTCAGCTCTGCTCTCCCCCAGGAGCTGGTTCCTTTCTCCAGCACCCAATAGAGGCCCCAACTGCTCCAACCTCATGCCCTCCCAGGTTCAAGACCAGCAAATCCTTTTTCAAGTGATTCAAGCTAAAGCCCTCCACTGGTCTAGCCTGGGACAATACTTCTCTGGCCAACCTCTGTGGCTGAGCGAGAGAAATGAGATGATTTGTTCAGGGCAAGGTCATGTGCTACATCCCAGAGACATGGGGTTGGGGGAGATGGTGTTCCCTAAAGCAAAATCAGAGATTTGTACTGGTACAATAATGAATATATGTACAGAAGCAAAAATGAAACAAAACAGAAATCTACTGTGAAAAGATTTGGGGGGAAGGAGTGACCTGGTTATTAGATTTGTGATGGAAGGGGCAAGGCACAATGACTTACTCCTATAATCCTAGCACTCTGGGAGGCTGAGGTGGATAGATTGCTTGAGCTCAGAAGTTTGAGACCAGCCTGAGCAAGAGCGAGACCCCATCTCTACTAAAAATAGAGAAACTACCCAAGCGCCATGGCACATGCCTACAGTCCCAGCTACTTGGGAGGCTGAGGCAAGAGAATCGCCTGATCCCAGGAATCTGAGGTTTCTGTGAACTTTGATGACATGATGGCACTCTACCAAGGGGGACAGATGAGACTCTGTCTCAAAAAAAAAAAAAAAAAAAACAGAAAAAAACAAACAAACAAAAACACTCAGAAAACAAACCACCAAACCACCCCGAGCTGTGGTGGTGATGTAGAGAATGGGTGAGTGGGGACATGAGGCAAGCAGGAAGAACGTGTGTCCACTCCAGTGAACCAGTGAGGACCACTGGCTTCCACAGGGTGGGGGCCTGCAGGTGAGGAGAGGTCAAGCACAGAAGTAGGACTAACAGCACAGAGACCTAAACACGAAGGTTCACTGGAGATGTGTCATTCTGGGGGAAGAAAGATGAGTTCTGTCAGGGTAATGTGGAATCTGAGTGGCTCTCAGAACCCACTGTGGGAAAGTCCAGAAACCAGTTGTATAAATTAGTCTGTAGCTCAAGAGAGTGACCTGGGCTGAAGATACAGATATAGAGGTCACCAAGATACAAAAAGCGACTCAAGTCAAGTGTGAGCATGGGATCTCCCAGTCAGAGGAGGGGGAGGGGCAGGAAGAGGGTGGCCTCAGAACCATGTGGACCAGTACCTGCAGGCTGAACAGAGGGAGAGGAGCCACAGCAGAGAGGGGAGGACTACACACTAGGAGACTGAGAGACAAGGAGGTCATGGAGGCTGAGGGAGGAGGGGGCTATGGGAATGGGCAAGGTCCATAGAACCAGGTGTCACCAGGAGGTCAAGCAAGATGGATTGAAAACGTGCCATAATTTTATCCACAAGGTCACTATGTCCTTGGGAAGAACAGCAGCAGTGAGGCGGTGGGTGACCTGGGTCATGGGATCTCACAGAAGTTGCAATCTGAAGAGGAGAGAAGACAGACAGAGCCTGGTGAGGGAGACTGGCAATGACGCATTTGAGGAGGAGGCTGTGAACCCAGAGGGTGCACATCCTCCTGGGTGTGATGGAGAAGCAGTAGGAGCTGTTGAGGCCACATTCCAGCTTATCTTCTGCTTTTACTTTTCTGAAAGAATAAGAACAAGCAGAAAAAAAGACTTAGGCGTCCTTCTTAACCCAATGCTTTGTTCCTGTAGATGAGAAAACTAAGTCCAGAGGGGGTGAATGACTTGTTCATGGTTTCATAACACGTTAGTTGCAGAATCCAGGGCTTCTGACTTGCAGACCAGGGTGTGTCCATTCCCCCTCCCTCACCCTGTATGCCCAAGATCACCATCTCGCTAGGACTCCTACTTAAATGATTCTTTTCAGTTAAGGTCCCTCAGAACTTTCCCATTCTTGTCTAAATGCCCTGGAAGCCCTGCTCACTACAAAATCAATGACAGCCAGTAGATCCCAGTGTAAATCCCATGGTTTTACCATTAACCTAAAGAAGTCCTCTCAGGGTGGGAACTTCAGCCCCGGGCAAAGCAGATTTTAGGAGTAGGTAAGTCTCATTAGTCCTTCTTAAATCTTGCTGGGAGATTGGGAGGGTTGTGTGTGTGCACATGTGCATGTGTACACTTGCACAAGTGTTGTGTTTGGAAAGAACAGGGGTGTTCAAAGCCACACTCTAAACAAGAGCATATATTCATTCCTCATTCCAAGGGCTTCCCTACCTGTGGAATGCTCAAGCCCTCACCACACCAGCTTTCAAAGCAGATGGGTGTTTACTGCGTGCAAATGTTACATTGACTTTGGAGTGTTCTCACATGTGCTCTTGTGGATTAATGAGCTCCTAATATTGTGATAACAATCATTTTCCATAAATATGCATAGTCAGCTTTTAAAAGTGTCACATGCGGTAATTATTAGCTGTCTGGGTGCTAATCGCTTTGGGAAAATATTTACATGCGTGTGAAACGGAACCTTTGTTTGTTTTGTTAAATACACTGAGTCGCAACAAGCCCAGAGCAATTACCAGCCTGATTTAAAGGGACTTAGATGCCAAGAAACCAGGATTGAGGAATGGGTTTCTGCCCATCATCTGGAGTCTTGTCCAGCCTCAAAACCTTCAAAACAAAGACACAGGTAAGGCGTGGTTGGGTTTAGTTCAATAAAAATAGCTGGGAACCTACTATGTGTAAGGTATTTTAGAAAAAGCCTCATCTTTGAAGCTAGAATGAGCTTAAATCCTAGCACTCTGTGACTTCAGGTAAGTTATCTAATTCCCCTGGACCTCAGCATGCTCATCTGGAAAGTGGAATAATATTTACTTCCTAAAGTTGTCAGGAGGTTTAAATAACACACATAAAGGAACTAGTGCAAAGCCTGGCATATGTGAGGTCTTCAGAAAATGTTAGCTCTTTGCTCTTCTCCTACACACTGTGGGAACACATGGATAAAGAACAGAGAGCACCACCCTTTTGGGTCCTCCCAAGCCAAGTATCACTGGACTGACTCAAGGAGAACTTAGCAAAAGATGTGCTACTGATTGGTAGAAGTGGAGGTAGGAAAGATATCCTGTAATTAGGGGGACATGAAGAGTGGGCTCCAATCTTCAAGGGGACTTTGCTTTGCCGTGGCATTCATGGTTTGGGCAGCCACCCATATCCACATTACCTCTATCTCTGATGCCTTTCTCACCTCGTTTCCATGAAACATTTCATCTTTCCTTGGGGTGGAAAAGGTGGGACCATAAGCCCCCAGAAAGTGGGTGAATAAGTATATCTCAAAAAGAGGGCAACAGGATAAAGGGGGCTGAGATTGGGAAAAGAGGGGTTTTAAAAGGCATTAAAAATGAGATACAGGGAAGATAAACAGTCAGGCTGCTCCCACTTGTCCTTTCCCTCCTTGCCTGGGCTGGAGTGGAACATCTCCACACTAGAGACTATAGCATATCTGTAGATGTTTTCTCAACTGCTGATTATTCAGGCTCTTTTGCTTTGTTACCTCACATAAGAAAACATTTTGCTTCTGAGTTAAGATGGCAGCCTGATGAAAAAACTCATTTCCCTGAAAAATAAAAAGGAAAAACCTATAACCATGAAGAAATGTGGTGGTGGGGGCAGAGGTGACAGATGAGAGAGTTCAATGGATTTCCAGAAGACATAAAGTAGATGGGTGAGTTGACTAAGGAAGGAAGACAAGAAAGCTACAGGTCCTAACACTACAGAGAGGCTGCAGGAGCCAGACACCAGTTGGCCTGGGCTTTTTTGGTCTTCCCATGTTCCTCTGGCTGTCAGGGACAGCAAGGATGAGAATTAGGACCAAAACCAGGGAGACCGACTTTGGTCAATCTAGTGTTTATGTAGAAACATGTATCACTTTGTACCCCATCTCCCCATGTTCCTCGCCCATTTCCATCTCATCTCCTGAATGGGTGGCCCAGTAAGTTTCTTTATGCCAAAAAAAAAAAATGCACTGACTGGAGACTTCCAAGTTTGTAGGCATGCCTGTGGGGCCTAGGTAAGAACATTCTGCCATTCTGTGTGTGTGTGTGTGTGTACGAATCCAAGATGGGGTGGCCTATCAGATGTGTGACAGCTCATGCATTTTAAATTAAAATATGCCCTCTGAGTAGACTCATAAAAAACCTCCAAGGCACACATCCCACTCAAGGGGGATACATGGAGGAGTGAGAAGAAGAGACCTACTCGTGGTAAAGGAAGCTCATACAAGTCTTCCTTGTATGAACACAAATGGACTGTCCATGGCATCAACCCTGTGAGGAAGCTCAGCAGTAGAGAGAAGGAAAATAAAACAAAAACACTAGTTCTCTGATAAAACTGAGTTGGTTCAGAAACCTTTGAACTTTTTCAAATTAAAAAGTGACCAGAGAAATTTGAGAGCAAATTGTATTTGATTAATAAGACAGAGTGCTATGAAAAGGGACAGATATTTCTTTTTTAAATAAAGAAAAAAGAGCTCTTAGAAATGTGAACAATATCATTTCTGTTTTTTAAAAAGTAGAAAGCCACAAAATAAATTTTGTTGACAAAACTTCTCAGAATGTAGACCCTGCCCAAAAGAAACTACAAAGATAGAAAATATGAGCAAAATGACAGAGGACTTATCCAGAAGGGCCAATATTTGACCAGTAGGTATCGCAGAAAACATATCACAGGAGAGAAAATAATCAGAGAGATAATACACGACATTTTCCTAGCACTGAAGCAGGACATCATGCTCAGACCATAGGTTCAGCACAGTGAATAGAAAGAGACCCTCCCACCAAGGACAAGAATCTGAAGGCTTGCAGAAAAGAGCAAACAAAGGAAGTAAACTCAAATGCCACTGTGTGCTGAGAGAACAATACAAATGAAGTTCTGAAGAAAAATTATTCAGAATCTTGAGTTTTGTACTCAAACATCTATCAATCCATAGTGCAGGCAGAAAAGGATATTTTCAGACAAGCAAGGACTCAGAAAGTCTGTCTCCCAAATGCCCTTTTAAGAGGTAACTGGAAAAATGAAAAAGTTTAGCTTGAGGTTGTATTCCAACACAAAGGAGAAATAAACCTAGAGAGAGCAGTGTGGGGTCCAGAAACAGTGGTTGGAAGACTCCATAAGATGGCTAAATGGTAGCTAAGAGGACAAGTTTCAGGTCAGAGTAGGGGAATGGCCCTGGGAGGGAAAACTGGGTGGTGAGGGAGAGGAGTATATTGCAATAGATTGAGTAACTAAGAACAGTCTGAGAAGTTGAGGATAGGATAAAACCATGTTTTATAATAAAAATGAAAGATAGCAAGGATACATGTTGGATCTATTAGTATAGAGTATAAATGTCTTAACACAATAATTAAGTAAACGAGATGAGGTATATATTAACCAATGTGATGTAAGTGTTCCTAATTCTATATGAAATCCGCACAATGTACTCTATAAATGCATT
>CAUYRH010079229.1:0-10761 GCA_963574655.1 Perodicticus potto
TTTTTTTTTTTTTTTGCAGTTTTTGGCTGGGGCTGGATTTGAACCCACCACCTCCGGCACAGGGCCCAGCACCCTACTCCATTGAGCCACAGGCACCGCCCTACTTTTAAGATTATTTTTAGTTTTCTCTATTAGAAATACAGAAGCTTTTGATAAAAAAATCAAACAATTCAGAATGAAATAAAGGATAAAAAATACCAACTCCCTCACCTTTCATCCAATTTTTTAAGAGGAGGTTTTCTGAACTTTCGGTATGTGTCTGAATGTTTTCTTAATCCAGCCACACATATTATAAAAATATGGTCTTTTTTTTTCCTGGAGGAGGCAGAAAGGCCAGAATAACTCTGTTTTTTGCCTAGCCTAGTTATGCCTCTGTTTGTATGAAACCTGCTGAAATGATTTGAAGATAGTTTCCCTAAAAAATCTTACCTGCCACTTTATTCCACCAACTTTTACTATTTCCTCTGACATAAAGAAGCAATTGTGAAATATTTTTTTTTGGATGATGAATATCATAGATATATTTGGAAGAGAAACTTTAAACTAATGCAATCTATACTTACATTTTCACCTGAAGGACTTAGTGAATTCACATATGGACCAATACATGTTCTTTTTTTTGTCATTTCAGAATATTATGGGGGTATAAATGATTAGGTTATGTGGATTACTTTTGTACTGCCTAAGACAGAGTTAAAAGTGTGCCCTTTACTGAGACAGTGCACCTTGTATCTGGTAGGTATAATTTCTTTCTTTCTTTTTTTTTTTTTCCAGGGATGATTAGGGAGGCATGAGAGAACAGCAAGACATCCCAATTGCAGCTTAGAGGCTGGGAGAAAAATTTGGTAACCGGCTGTCCAGACACCCGAATTGTTTAACTTTTAAAATAATGATTTTATGATATCATTTTCCTTAGAGGATATTTTACCTTTTTAATCATGGAGAAAAACTGATTTATTTAAATGAAGTGCCAAAATATAGATTTATAGGCGATCTAAAGGTGGAGTGAATGCATTTTATAATCAAAAGGAAGTAAAATGATTCAAAGATAATTGCAACAGGGCTAAAAGTAAATAAAGAAGTCCAGGAAAAAAACAGGAGAGAAATAAAAATGATGAGAAGGCAGGTTATAAGGGAGAGTATGCAAAGTGTTTTATTTTGTAATCTATTAGATTTGGAGGATTAATAAACATCTACTATTACTTTCATAGTTACTTAGTGTCTTGGAAACTTTTATATGTGAGGTGCCCCTTAATTGATGTCCAAAGCCCACCTCCTTGTCATGCCTCAGTTCTTTTCCTCTCTTATGAAAATAATAGAGCTATTTGGTCTAAAGCTATTCTTTAGTAATGATTCTTTGTTTCATGAAAAGTCATAGTACCCAACATTCATTGGATCTTCCGTGCTAAAGAATGTTCTTAATATACATAAATAAGTCCTACTAAGGTCTTGAATACAGATATTGCAGTTTTTTCACCTCTGTTTTTCTCTCTCTTAATGGCCATTATGATTCG
Organism: Perodicticus potto; assembly: GCA_963574655.1. NCBI lineage: Eukaryota > Metazoa > Chordata > Mammalia > Primates > Lorisidae > Perodicticus > Perodicticus potto. The sequence goes on from CAUYRH010079229.1 coordinate 1,515, forward strand.
TTCTCCACTAGAGTAAATTAACTATGCCTCCTAATTTAAAAACAACAAAACAATCTAATAATAACTTCTTTTATGTTACTGTCAACTTGAATTTCTTTTTTTAGTACGTCCTTTGTCTCCAGTTTGGAAGAATGAATCCGCAGAACACAAATCAGGGGTAGGATAGGATTTATTAGACAGAAAGGAATACAGAGAAAGCATCAGAGGTTCTGGCAGAGAGAAAGACCCAAGTTGGACAATCTCCACCTGGGTCTTTTGTCTAGGAGTATATGTAGCCTTGACAGTTATGTTTGGCCAGAATTGGTAGGTGGATTTCAAAACGAAAGACCCCATTAATGAATGGATACAGTCCCTTCCAATCAGAGAAAGATGAATGTCAGGGAGTTTCTGTTATGAAATTGCCCAAGGCTAGGAAACGGAGGAGTCCTTATTCATCCCTGAATGGGGGAGCCCTGTATCATGGTCATTCTCAGCTTCAGAAGTTGTGTGTATGCCCTGGAGGGCGGCTTCATACTGGTTGGTACTGTACTTGAAATAAGGGGAAAGAATAAATGGGAGGCAGCAGCCCGGCTGTGCCTTAGTCTCCCTCATCTTCCTAGGGACGGGAGACCCTAATGGCCCTTCTCTGCCACACTTGGTTCTCCAGCCCTCACCTCTTCAAGTACCACTGCACCAACACTCCCAGGAAGTGAAGCACAATGTGTGGCAGGTTCCCTCTGGTGGCTGGCACAGCCGGACCCTGGTGCCACCAGCCTTATATCATTACTACCTTTAATGGTACTACCCTTTCAATATCTTTCTGAACATTTTTCATCAATTGCTAATTATTTCTCTTTTTAAAAGATGAATTTTAATATCCTTTTCCAAATCCTCCTTAATATCCTTTTTAATATCCTTTTTAACACCCTCCTGCCCTCCCCAACCATGGCAACTTGTCCGGTCTGTCTTCCGTCTCATTCAACATTCCCTTTCACCTGTCCCCTTAATCCTTTCTTCTTTCTTGCTTCCATCTTCTCATTACTTATTTTCTTTTTTCTCTTTCTGGACCTAAAAGCTTTATACTGCTCCTTTTGTTCATTTGTTGCTTTTATTATTGTTTTTAATTGACAAATAATTATACATATTTATGTGGAAGAGTTTGATATTTTGACATATGTGTACAATGTGTAATGATCAAACCAGGATAATTAGCACAACTATCACCTCATAATCATTCATTTTCTATTTATGCCTTTACAGTGCCATGAACATGGTCTGTTGTAAAGTATGCTAAAACTTCTTTCTTTAATTCTGAGACTAGATTAAGTTCCTACTCTCTCCTTACCTAAGGATATCTATGAAATTATTTCTGTATCTCCACCTCTCACAAGTTAGATAATTGAAATCTGGCTTCGCTACTACCTTGATTTTATCACATAGAAAGTCAAAAATGATTACCTAATTGTCACACTTAATTCCACCACTAATTATATTACTTGAACTTTGTCAGATTTGCATTCTTACCAGAATATTTCTGTTGAAATTTCTCCCAAAAATCCAAAGAAAATTATTTGTTTTTTTATTTCTCTCTGATTCCTCCTTCTCATTCTTCTACAGATTCCCCATCTTAGCACATTATCTTAGTGTAAATGAAGCCCAATTTTTAATTTCATTGATTTTCTGCCCTTATTAGTGCTTCCTTCTGTTTGTTTGGGCTAACATTTTTCTTCCTTCCTTCCTTCCTCTTTCCTTCTTTCCTAAGGTGGAAATTATTTAGACTTGAGATATTTATGCTGTTTTAAGCATGAATTTCTCTCTGACCATTGCTTTAGTGCTTTATTGTTCTAACAATGCCTTCTTTTTCATTCCAAATTAACATAAGGGTACAAATGATTAGGTTACATTGTTTGCGCTTCTGAGGGACAGTTCAAGTTGTAGTTGAGCCCTCCATCCCCAGTGTGCTGTCCACTCTTACATTGTGTACACCAGGTGAGCGTCTACCAATCCTCCTTCCTCCCCCCTTCTCCCGTTTTCCTCCTCCACCCCTCTCCTTTCACTCTAACTGCCTCCCTCACTTGAATTTAATATTATTTTTCTCTCAGGTGGGAGTATAATTATTTATCTATTGGTTTCTATTAGTAGCGAGTACATTGAATACTTCCTTTGCCATTCTTGTGATACTTTACTAAGGAGAATGTTCTCCAACCCCATCCAGTTAATACAAAAGATATAGTGTCTCCATCTTTTTACGGCTAAATGTACTCCAGGAAGTACATATACTACAGTTTATTAATCTATTCATGCATTGATGGGAACTTGTATTGATTCTATATCTTGGTAATTGTGAATTGAGCTGTGATAAACATTCTAATGTCCTTATGGTAAAATGATTTTCTTTTTTTCTGAGTAGATATACTAGTAATGGGATTGCAGGATCAAATGGAAGGGTTACTTTTAGCTCTTTCAGGATTCTTCATAGTTCTTTCCATAGAAGATATATTAGCTTGCAGTCTCACCAGCAGTGTAAAAATGTTCCCTTCTCTCCACCTCCATGCCAGCATCTGTAGCTGTGTGACTTTGTGATGGGGACTATTCTCAGTGGGTTGGGTGATATCTCAGGGTTGTTTTGATTTGCCTTTCTCTGATAATTACAGATACATGAAAAATGCGCATCATCCATAATCATCAGAGAAATATCATTGCTCTCTATTCATGCACTGTTATGGCCACAAATTTCAGTATACTATTATTTTTATTCTGTTCTGAGCATTTTCTATTTTCTCTTAAGATTTCCTCTTTGACCTATAAATTATTCAAAAAGGTGGTTTTAATTCCCAAGTCTTTAAAGATTGTCCTAATATATTTATGTTATTAGTGTGGCTTAATTCCATTATGGTCAAAGGACATATTTGGTATGATTTAAATTCTTTACATTATAATCACTCACACTTGCATATGAAAAATGAAACACAATTATAGCCTAGAATGAAAGAGGGAAGGAGAGGGAGAGGGGAAGGGAGGGATGTGGGTTGATGGAGGGGAGAGTTAGTAGGGAGACCTCACCTATGGAGCATATTGCAAGTACAAGTTGAATCTATCAGGTGTAGAACACAAGTGTCTTAATGCTGTAATTGGGTAAATGAGGTGAAAGCTATGTTGATTAGTAGCATGTAAGCATTCCAAGTACAAGTAATCAACACATAGAATCCCATAATGACATAAATGTATGTATGATCTATGTACAAATGACTTAATTTAAAAAAAAAAAAGAGTTGAATCACCACAGGGAGGACTTTGAAAAAAATAATTCTTTACATTGATTGAAGTTTATTTTATTAATCCAGAAAGGGACTATATGTGAACATTCGTATGCCCTTGAAAAGTTTATGTATACTGCTCTTCATTGTAGTGTTCTGTAGATAATCAATTAGATCCAGTTGATTGATGCTATTATTTATTCTTCTATATAGCTGCTGATTTTTGGACTAGGTTTTTCCCTTATTACTGAGAAATGAATGCTGAAATCTCCAACTATAATTGTGTATTTGGTTATTTTTCCTTTCAGTTGTGTCAGATTTTGCTTTGTGTATTTTGCAGCACTCATGTTTATTGCATACATATTTAGAATGGTTATTCTATCTTGTTGAACTGTTTAGCCTTACATAAATTCTTCTTAATCCCTAGTAATTTTCTTTGTTTTGAAGACTACATTGATACTAATGTGGACACCCTTATCTTTAAAATCATTATATTTTAAGTGAGTTACTTGTAGGCAGAATATTGTTAGCTGCTTTTATCCATATTTCTTCCTTTAAATCTATGTATTTAGATTATTTTCATTTAATAGAACTATTGATACTCTTGGATTGAGTCTGTTATTTTATTATTTATTTTCTGATATTCCTTTTGTGTTCTCTTCCCTGCCTTATATTGACTTACTTAGAGTTGTATTTTAATTTTTTTATTCTATAAGTAAATTTTGTTGTTTCACAGGGATTACAATATGTATACAGGATACACCTGTATTTTGAATCAATATTCTAGCCCTTCAATTGGAACATAGAAAATTTAATGTCAGAAAGTCTCCTTTGGCTCGGTGCTTGTAGCTCAGTGGCTAGGGTGCCAGCCACATACATTGTAGATAGCAGGTTCAAACCCAGCCAGGCCTGCCAAACCACAATGACAATTATCAAAAAATAGCCAGATGTTGTGGCAGGCACCTGTAGTCCCAGCTACTTGGGAGGCAGAGGCAAGAGAATCACTTAAACCCAAGAGTTGGAGGTTACTGTGAGGTATGATGCCATGGCACTCTACCAAGAGCCACACAGTGAAGCTCTGTCTAAAAAAAAAAAAGAAAGAAAGAAAGTCACCTTTACCTTTTTCTCGCCTTAATGTTAAAGTCATTTTACATATTATATCTCTCTGAAAACTCTTATAATGATATGATTTTCACTTTCAGCTATTAAACATGTAAGATCTTAAAGTGAGAGTTCCTTGAGTTCTGATGAGAAACATTGAACTATTTAAATTTTTATTCTTCTATTAGCAATGCACACTTTTTCTCCATCTGCTTCTGCTTTTAATATTTTGCTTTTAGCGTTTGGTTATGATGAATCTGGATGAAGATTTCTTAGTTTTTCCTATTTGGGATTAACTCATCTTTGCATGTAAATGTCTGTTGACATTTGATTTTATTATTATTTTTGATTTCAAAGTAACATAGGGGTGAAAATATTTTCTAAATCTGTAGTTTTATGTCTTACATCAAAGTTGTAAAATGTTTAGGCATCATTTTTTCTGATTTTTTAGCACCTCAGTCTTTCAACTTCCCTTCAGAAACTTTAATGGCACAAATATTAGTTCTTTTATTATTGTCCTTTCTGATCTTATGGGGCCATTAACTTTGTAATATTTTTTATTTGCTGAGATTGAGTAATTTATAATATGGTCAAGTATCTTTCTTCTTATATTTCCATTTCTTTATTTATTTACTGAATTATATTTTCAAAATAGGTATTGTATTCTTCACTTCTAAAATTACCATTTTCTTCTTTTATGTATTTTCTAAATCTTCAGTGGAATTTTCTATTTTCATATTGCTTCAAGAGTATCATTGTTCATATGAGAATTTTTATAACTTTTATAATGTTATGATATAATTTTCTTATATTGTATATAAATATAACAAATAAAAAGTAGAAAATGTCAGCAAAGAAAGGAGTTATTTAAAAAATTCAAGTGTGAATTATAGCTCTAAAAACTACAATAGCATAAACTAAAAAAAAAACTCATTGAATGATCTTAGTAATAGAGAAGAGATGAAAATGGATAGACGCATTGAACTAAAAACCTAATAGAAGTCTACCAATGCTATGGTTTCATTGTGTTCCCCAAAAGTTCCTATTGTTGCCAAAGGTCCCTGAGAGTTTCTTTTTTTTCCCCCCCAGTAACATACAGCAGCAGAAATGATGTAAGGCAGCTTCTAAACAAAGAAAATGGACTTGGAAAAAAATAAAGAAACTCTCAGGGACCTTTGGCAACACTAAAAAATAATTTCAACATTCATGCCATCAGAGTGTTAGAAGGAAAGAACAGAGCAGAGGCAACAGAATATTTGAATAAATAATAGGTGAAAATTCTCTAAATTGAATGAAAGACACAAACGTATAGATTCCAGAACCTCAGAAAATCTCTAACAGGATAAACCCAAAATTATCGTACCAGGATTAATCATAATTAACTTCTAGAAACTATAGACGCAGAAAATAATATGAAAGTGCTTGAGAAAAAATAACATGTTGCCATAACAGAATGTCGATTTTAAAGACTGTAGATTTCTTATCTGAAATTGTAGATAACCAAAAGCAGAGACACAATGTATCTTAAGTTCCAAAAGAGAAGAAGCGTGAACCATGAATCTTATATACAGTACAGTTATTCTCTAGGCTAAAGTTAAATAAAGACATTATCTGACTAAAGAGAAATAAATAAATTTGACAGTATCAGATTTCCTTATAAAGATTACCTAAATAGATATTTTAAAATAAAAAAGAAATAAGAAGGAATTTGGGACATCAAGAAGAAAAAGAATAACAGCAAAAGCTGAAACATGGGTAGAAAATATATTCTTTGCCTTATGAGATTTATAAAACAATTTCATGATTAAAACTAAAATTATAACATTGCCTGATAAATAAGACAAGATATTTAAAAAATGGGGAAATTAAATAGATCTAACTAGAAGTGATGTTTCCATAGTCCACTTGAAGTTGCAAACTCTTAACACAAGTAGACAATGAAAAATCACATTTTTTATATTAATAAACTGCTCAACTACTATAAGAACATTCAAATAGACACAGTAAAGCAAACTATAAGTTAATTATGATGCAGTTATAAAATTAAACGTAAGCAATTCACATAAAGGATAGGAAAGTGTAACAGAGGAAAGAGAGAAATGAACAAAAAGCAAATGACAAAGTGGCAAATAAAAGATCGAATGTATCAAAAATTACACATACATGGTCTACTAATCAAAATAGATTGACCGAATGAATTAAAGAAAACACCTGCCCACTGCATGTAGTTTGCCTGAATCTCAAGTTCAATGATATAGGCAAGTTGAAAATAAAAGAGTAAAAAATTTGGAATGCAAGTATTAATGTAAAAATCAGGAATGTCTATTTTAATTCTAACGAAAGAGGTTTGAGAGCAAAGAAAATTAGTTACAACAGAAAAGTACGACACATGATGACAAAAGGGTAAGTACTATCACTATACCAGTCAATCCATTAGGTACCCATTGTGATTCTAAACATGTATGGACCAAACAACAAAATCTCAAAGGACATGAAGTAAAAACGGATTAAGCTGAAAGGAAAACCTGAATATATCTGAAATGATAGTGATTGTTGCTAATAGCTCCTTAATGTATAACAACCAATAGGATACACTCCACAGAAAAATAGCAAGGATACTCATCTGGGTTAAATTGTGTCCACCACCAAAAAAAATGTTGCAGTTCAAATACCTGCTACCTAGAAATATCATCTTAGTTGGAAACAGGATCTTTGCAGATGTATCAAAGGGAAAATGAGGTCATCAGAATGAGTCTTATACCAATATGTTTGATGTTTTTAGAAAAGACTAAAATTTGGATACAGACAGACAGGGACAAAGAATACCATGTGGAGATGGAATCAGAGGTTAGAGTGATGCAGCCACAGGAATACCAAGATAGCCAGCCGTACCAGAGACAGAAAGAAAACCATGAACATATTCTCCTTCAGAGGTATTGGAAAAAACTCTGCAAACACATCTCTATATCATAATTATAGTCTTTAGAACTGTGAAGCAATACGTTTCTGTTGTATGAGCTACCTTGCTTGCGGGACTTTATTAGGACAGCTCTACAGAAGTAAACATAGATGTTGATATGATTAACATCAGCAACTAACAGGATTTCTACAGAAGTAAGAAACTCCACCTACTGATGGCAGAATACATAATTTCTTTGTGCCAAGAACTTACAGTTTTCACTAAGAGAGACTAAATACTTGGCCATAGCAAAATTCTCAAAAAATTTTAATGGATGGAAATCACATAGAGTGTATCTTCTGATCATAATGGAATCATAATCGATCTGCTGGAATCAGCGGAATTACAGAAGGAAAATATCTAAGAACATGTAAATTAAAAAACACATCTATAAATATCCATGGTCAAAGAGGGGGGCTTGAAAATAATTTTAAATAATACAAGAATTTAGCTGGGCGTTGTGGCAGGCGCCTGTAGTTCCAGCTACGCGGAGGCTGAGACAAGAAAATCACCTAAGCCCAGGAGTTGGAGGTTGCTGTGAGCTGTGTGATGCCACAGCACTACCGAGGGCAATAAAGTGAGACTCTGTCTCTACAAAAAATAAATAAATAATAATAAAAATATACAAAGAATTGAATGGAAATGAAAATGCAACATATGAAAATAAATAGGGTGCTATAGAAAAGTAATAGAAGGGAATTTTTGAGCAGTAAATGTTTGCATCTGAAACAAGAAGAAATCTAAAGTAAAAAAATGTAAGTTAATTAATAAGGGAACAAGAAAAATAGAGTCAAAGCAAGTATAGAAAAGTAAGTGCAGGAGTCAATAAAAAATGATAATATAATGCAGATACTAAATAAGAAAGCTGATTCTTAGTAGAATCCAATTTAATTATTAAAACTATATCAAAATTGACAAAAAAGAGACAAAAGTATTCAATATCAGAAATAAAACAGGTGACATTATTACAGACCCTTTAGTTGTTAAAGAATAATCAAGAAATACTAAAAACAACTATCTGATTATAAATTTGACTATTTAATTACAGTAAATCAACTCTTCAAAATTCACAACACATATAAACAATTCTGGAAACACAGACAATCTGAGTGGCATTATGAACATAATTTAATTTATAATTAAAAACAGTTTTTCACCCTTCCATCCAAAATAAAATCTTGGTTTGGATTATTTAACTTGAGAATTGTACCAAATACTTAAAGGATATACACCAATTTTTTACATTGTCTTTGAGAAGATATAAGAAGCAGAAATGCTTTCCAACTTGTTTTATGAAGTTATTGTTACCCCACTACTATAGCACAAGATGCTATAAAAATTGAAAACTATAGTCCAATATCTCTCCTTAACTCAGACATAAAAAAATCCTTAGCAAAATAATAGCACAATAAATGCAACAATGTATAGAAATAGCTGTAGCTCATTTCATGGGATTTGCTCCTATTATGTAGGGGTCATTTAGCATTTAAAATATCAGTCCGTAATCCATGCAGTCTTAACAGAATAATGAAAAATCACATAGTCTTATCAATTCTTGCAGAAAAAGTTTACAAATCTAAACCCACCCTACACCCATTTATTTTCATAAAATATCCATCAGAATACTAAGAATAAGGGGGAATAAGAATAAGAACGTTTCCACTGTTGTTTGGAGGACACATGCAATGAGATTCAGAATTCCTGGAGAATTGCCTTTGTGAGAAGCTGGAAGTATTTCTTTAAATTCCGTCTCTTAGTTTTTCAAAGAAACATCAAGAAACCATGAAGAACATTAGTAATGAAGAGTTTGACTACCACTTGCTTGATGAAGGTTTTACTGCCAAGGACATTCTGGATCAAAAAATCAATGAAGTTTCCTCTTCTGATGATAAGGATGCCTTCTATGTAGCAGACCTCAGAGATGTTCTGAAGAAACACCGAAGATGGCTAA